>JAAEAF010001637.1:0-210937 GCA_011037195.1 Triatoma infestans | reverse complement strand
ATCTGTATATTTATCCTTCTCGTGTTTATTAATATTATTATTATTATAATAGACGGACATATGTTCGCTAATATTTAAAAAGTAAAAAATTGTTGACAATCATTTTTAATTTTTATGTACTTGTATATTATTATATAATGACGAGCTTTGTATGCATTTATATGTACAAACAATTTGAAAACAATAAATTATCTCTCCGTATATATAAATCTACTTTAGTTAGATAAATTTCAGTTAAAATTCTATTTTAACCATTACACGGTTTGTTGTCTTCTAGGTCTTTTTTTTTTTAATTGGTTAGTAGAAGGAACATTTCATCTGTAGAAGAATTCCAATAGCACTAGTAATAAGTTGGTGAGTAAAAAAAGTGTTTATCCTCTAATAGGATGGAGGGGTAAACGTGCTCTTTCAAAATCACCAACCATCGTTCCGCAGGATTACACACAGTTGTAGAAGAAGAAGAAGAAATGGAAGAAAATGGAAAAAGAATATAACCCCCTAACGCTTAACCCCCAGCTTCTTTACTTAAATGGTAAAAGGATCCGGTAAAGCCGTGGGAGTTTACACACTAAGCCTATTGTTTCTAGTTGTTAGAGATCAGCCTTTGACCGTCCAGTACTGCTTTACACTACTAAACAGCTTATCCTAACTTTTGTGATCTGCAGCCAATAACATCGCCCAATTGGTTATGGTATAATAAATATCAAATGTTTCTCATGCTGGCCAGTCTTCCTTTTTTGATATTTAATTATTTACATAGGTTAACTTCTTTGGAAACAAATGTCTACCAATTAAAATTTTCATTTAAGCGCATGCTTATTTCATTTAAAATTATGTGAAAATCAAAGTTGAAGATGTTGTTTCAATAATAAAAGCTCAGAATAGAAAACTTGAAGAAGAAAAGCGTGGCTTATACTACTGCAATACGTTTCTTACGCTTCTCCAGAGCAAGCTAAGAGATTAAACTGTATTACACATAATACCAACTCCATAAAAATTTAATTGAAATTTAATGCCATAAAATTCCGTAGAATTACGTAAATCACTTTTTTCAAAGAAATGTTACAAAAAAAGTGTTAGAAAAATATAACTCTGCTGTTAGAGTAGTCCCAAGTTTAAAGGTAATCGTTATAGTTGTTTTCGAAATAATCCAAAAAAAAACTCAAAAACTTGTTCTCTAAAGTCGGACTTCCATTCTTCATATTAGGAATTTTAGCAATGCTTCTATTATATATGTAGTATAACAATATATTATACTGAAGTAGTACTTTAGAAGAAAGCTTACTTCTACTGCCCCCCCCAAAACCCCCCCCCCAAAAATCAATTTTTCCGGAAAAACTGTTTCAAATAAAAGTGACCAAGTATTTATTGTACTAACTCAAAAGTGGGGAGAGCAAACCCTGCGCTATCCAAAGCCTCCTTAGGTCCATATTTATGTATGTTTACTTATGTTATATGTTTTTTTATGTATGATTATTTATGTACGATGATTAAAGAAAATTTGTATTAAGCCATATGAAATTTGAAGAAAATTTGTGAAGCCATTTTCGAGAAAATCGCGAAAAACTGAACAAAAAACCATTCAGTAAGCCCGCACTACCAAGCCCAAAAACCAAGTCGCACTAGTGGTTGATGGATTTTGCCCTAAATCTGCGTCAAATGCGGTCGTAGTTCCTAAACAAAATTCCAAATTTGAACTTCCGTCAATTTTCCATTTTTGCTGGATTTTTTCGCAATCACACACATGGATCATTCGTTAAATACATTGTTTCCTAATTAGGGAATTCAAAACATGTCAGGCATGCCCGGTTTAAAGAAAATCTTTCTATCCGTTTTCCAGAAAATTAAAAGAAAAAAAACTTATTCTGTAATGTCTCACTTCCGGTAACAGATTTTCCTCAAAAGTTAGAATTGTAGCAATACTTCTACAGTAAATTAATATTATATAGATGGCAGAACTATACATTGCACTGAAGTGATACTTTAGAGAAAAAGCGTATACGTTTTACTATCACCCCCCCCCCCAGAAACCGCCAAAAACAAAAAAAAATCCAATTTCTCGAAAAATTTTTAAAAGAAAAGTTATAGGTTTTTTATGCATGTAAGTAGAAGATGTAGTTTAAAGAAAATTTTTTAACAAAACCAAAAAAATCACGAAAAACTGAAGAAAAACATTCAGTAGAATATAGCACTTCCGATTAATTGATATTGCCAGAAACCTACGCCAGTTGCAGTGATAGTATCTAGATGGCATACCAAGTTTGACTTTCCTGCAATTTTTAATTTTAGAGATATTCTGTTAATACACACATGTACACACCATTCGCTAAAATATTTTTTTCGAACTCAGGGGACTTCATAATATTTATTTCTATAAAAAGTCAATTTCGAAAATTCGACACGTTCGCCATACTTATTCATACCAGGAAGAGAGAGAGAGGCTTGAACCTTCCACGCCCTCCTCCCCCCAGAAATCCCCTAAAAGTCTACATTTACATCAAACTCGAAATTTCTCGAAAATCGAATTGGAGTCCAGAAAAACGCTATGAACTAAAAAATTCATTTAGTAAAGTGACACTTCCGGTTGAAGAAGACCTTACTGTCGTGTTTCTTGACAGAACTTAAACGAAATAAGTTTGTACCTTTTTCGCGTTTCCATTTTTCTATGAACTGGGGTTTGGCTTTTACACTTTTTAATTATCAAAAATGTGCTTTCCTTTTATAAATTTGGAGCTTTAAGAAGAGCAGAACAGGGTCTGCCTCGGGATGGTATGTTGGAAAGGAAGCGGAAAGAACAAGTGGCAAATAACTACGTCATTGGAGGAAATGGATTTACATTTCTTCAAGCGAATATTCCAAAGCAGTAACATGAACAGTATATCAAGATCCTGGTTCGAGTCTAGTACTATCCTTTAGATTTTTTCTTCCTAGGAGCCTCAACAGTTCACTATTCAGAGATGGACTGTGTTGTCTGTAGCGAGCGTCCGGAGGCCGGCAGTGCGCTTAGGAGGCTCCGGGCGCAAATGACCATAGATGTTGAAGCGCTTAAAAAAAATATATAAATATATCAAAATTTCTTTTTCAAAGATAGGGTTCTTCACAAAAAAAAAAAACAGATGTTGGTTTTTAGATTTTCTGAAATAGAGTAAGTACTGCTATCGTCTCAAATTTTCTAAATTGAGTTTTTACTAGGGAAAAACCTAACAAAAAAAATGTTTTTAGCGAACGGCGCCTGTATTTGTGTACATATGCGTTTTGAACAAAATATGACACATTACGTTGAAATCAACTCTCTACACGTACTTCGTGAATTTGCTCGGAACGATCGGAATGAAAATCCGAAACCGGTCAGACAAAACAAAATGAATATGCATGGTACGACGGATAAAATACCAAAAAATAATAGATATGTAATAAAGCATATTCTGATAATTACAGCAATTAATTTTTTTTTTTTTAGTGTTTTAATTCTATGAGAAGATTTTATTATTAATGGGACTTGTTTGTTATGTCATAGTATTAGTTTGTTCTCAAACTAATAAGTAGGAGAGATTGTATTTTTTTATTGCATCGTAATTAGTTAGTATATTGGAGGGAAAACATTCTTGTGTGAAATACTTACATAACTATTTTCTAGTCTTCAATGATACATTTTTCCGAAACTTTGAATTCTTATTAATGCCTACAGAGATCATTTTTTTTTTTTTTCAAAAAACTATTACTTTTGACACAGGGATGTCTAAGTCTCAGCTTCTCTAGTACACCCTGAAATAACTTTTTTTAAAAACAAGTTTGGAAATTAATGTAAGTGGTTTATAAAGCTGCTTTTGTAAGCAAGTATACTCATCCTGGCACCTGTCGGGTATTACAAAAGATCTTTCAATATCCCAGTGGACTATTTCCACCAAAGAAATTGGGAGACAAATAGAGAAGGAGAGATTAACTATGTAAAGTTTAATTCAGACTTCAGTTAAATCAAAAACTTTAGAAAACCAAAACTGAAAAGCAATTCAATTGTAAAGTTACACTTGCCATTTCAACAGATTTTCATGAAATAAATAAATTAAATAAAACTAGGAATTTTTTAAAACATTATAATTTACTCAATATTTTATAGTCAGTAAAACTTGACGATATTTTGAAAAAGTATTTTAGTGTGGAAACATTGCAACTCTACCATGATCTTGCAAAAAATTTCTCAGTGATAAGACTATGACTGTGTGTAAAGATATCATTATGATGTTTAAAGAAAAATCGTTGAAGCCATTTTCGGAAAATATCGCGAAATAAATTAAATAAAAAAACATTAAAGTCGCATTTTCATCGATGAATTTCAACTGAAACTTTAAGATAGAAAACATTTAGTTGAAATCATCTCTCTACACGTATTATGATTGAAAGCATCACTCTGACGATGGCTGAGAATCCGAAACCGGTCAGATAAAAAATAATGAAGCCATGCTATTGGTCGGATAAAATAATAAATGTAGTTAAATGTTGGATCTCAGTATAAAATAATATGGCGAACGTTAAAGAGCTCCTACATCTTGTTTCCTGAAGTGCAAACATAGTTCAATTTAAAAATATTTGGAATACTTTATAGTAAATTATCAGCATAAGTTGTGCCTTGGACGATCTGTGACTTGGTTATCAATGAACCGTGTCTCGCTGGATCTCACAAAAAGTCTAAACAAAAAAAAAACATCCCACGACACCTGCCATCTAATGCCCTCATTTTTTTCAAGCTATACGCAAATAAATAAAATCACCAATGAGTTTATTTAGTTGTAGTTGTTGTTGTTGTTGTTGTTGTTACTATTTGCCATAACGGCTTTAGAGAGAAAAACATATATCTAGTGTGAAACACTCACACGACTTTCTTCTACTGCTGTCAATACAATTGTATGTAAAACGTTTTTTTCCCGAAAAATGTTACCAATAAAAGTGATAGGCTGATATCTATGCAGTTAGTATTCCGTGTTTAAATTAAAATCGTTACAACTATTTTCTAAGAAAATTCCAAATAACGCAAAAAAACCTATTCTGTAAAACCTAATTCTACCTCCGCTTCTTATATACGTAATAATATTATATACATTGCAAAACTATAATTGCACTTAAGTGTTACTTTAGAGGAGAGTTCAAAGTTTACGCTACTGTTCCCCCCAAACCCCCCCAAAATCAATTTTTCCGGAAAAATGTTTCAAATAAAAGTGCTTTGAAGAGCTTTGAATGTTGATAATTTACGAAGTTTGAAGAAAACTTGTTGAAGCCGTTTTTGGAGAAAATCCCGTGATTTTATCCGTAACCTTTGTGTCAGATGGGGTGGGAACTTCGAGGTTCCTGCGATTTTACGTTTTTTGTTTTTGACATATTTTGTTCAAAACGCATTCATAGACTTGGTCTGTTAGTTGTATATGTATGTATATGTGTGGAGGTTATAAGGTTATGTTATTATGTATACGTTTAATCAGAAATGGAATTATTACAAATTATGATTAGACATCAGAAAATACTGTATAATAAATAGCATGTTTTGAAGAATACTTTATAACCAAATTTTAATAGTGTTATAAAGTATGCTCAGTGTTATATCAAGCCATTTTTATTAGCGGGGGGGGGTAAGATATTTTAGGAATATACTGTACTTATAAGAATAGATAAAGTTTGAAGAAAGGCAAGGCAAAGTTTATGGACAGTCTGAAAAGTTTGCGTTGCCTTTCTTCAAACTTTATCTATTCTTATTAGTACAGTATACTCCTGGAATTTCTTACTGTCCCCCCTAATAAAAAATGTCTTGATAAAACACTGAGCATATTTAACACAATTATTAAAATTTTGTTGTAAAGTATTCTTCAAAACATGCTATTTTATTATACACTATTTTCTGATGTCTAATCATAATTTATAATAATTCCATTTTGTCATTAAACGCACATATAGTAATATAACCTTATAACCTCCCCACACATATATACACCCAACAAACCAAGAAGTGTGAGTGTAACAGAAACATACGAACTTCATGAATTTGCTCTGACGATATATGAAAATCCGAAACCGGTCAGAAACAAAATAAATATGCATGGTAAGACGGATAAAATACCAAATGAAGTCCAGCATTTCGGAATCATCCACATATTAAACTATTATTTTGTGTAATATACTTTTTTTTTAAATTATATAATTATTAAATAATATTTTAATACACATGTTTACTATTTATCATATTATATTAATTATCTTTATCTATTTATAATATTGTTTTTCTTTAATTTACCAAATAGATTTATTTATTTAACCAGGATCAACTTTTTTTTAATAAGGCGTAACAAATTTTCTTTTGTTCGCTAGTACTATAAGGACCTATATGCTATTAAAGTTGTTTTATAGAAAAAGGATTATCTGATACAGTTTTAATTTCTCTCTATTGCAATATAATTATGATAATGTCAAATTTGAGATTTCACTGCAAAACTGTTAGAAACGATTGAGAAAAATTGTTATAAACGATATTGTATGAACAAAATAATTAAAAAAAAAAGAAGGAAAATCGCCAATTGTTAATCGCCATGATAAAAAATTGCAGGAATTATAATCCTACGTGAGCTATTAATTTGTTTCATTTGTCTTTAGTTTTATTAATAAGAAAGCATCTATAACTGAAATAGATCCTTTGAATAATTCATCCTATTTATATTACTAAACACTTGTTATACTAATATTACTAATGATTGTTATAAAAGTTATGTTTTCTTTTTTTTTTTGATATATTATAGGTGGCAAGTTCAACTGAAGAGAGCACAGAAGTGTCACCATCTACTGACGCTTATGTAGAACCTACCACAGAGCATGAAGCTTTAGAACCAGAGGTAAATGAAACCAGAGAAGGTTTAGCACATGATGGCAGTCATCAGAGTTCTGTAAGTAATATTTATTTACTAAAATGATAAGCGTTAGTAGAGAGCAAACTTTTCCAAATATACAAATATTTACCAGAGATATATTGGCAAATAGACAATGAGATGGTCGACAATCTAACAAGGGAAGATATAGTATTGGGTCGAAAGTTGAGAGAAAGCTGTGGTATTGGGAGAACCGTCTCAAAACTGAGACAGGCTAAAACACATTATAGGCTCCTAAGACTGGAAAAGATCTATGATATGCATCAGTCTGAACAGAAAAATAGACTGCGTTCGCTAACCGGTTTCCTCATTAAGCATTTTAAACTTAAAGGGGCGTCTAAACGTAGAAGCTGGCCATTATAACGTGATGGTGCATGTTGATTCTGAAGGATGAGGGCAGGAGACTTCTGATGAAGGTCTGGAAATATTGCTCAGAATCCAGGGTGCTTCTTGTGGAGCGATTTATTCTTCCTAAAGTCGGGTCTAAGGTCTCATGAAATTTCTGGAAGTTAGACATGGAATGTGTATTTCAGTCTTCTGGCGAGAAACCTTTAGCTAGGCACTAGTAGAGGGGTAAAGTAGATCTTCAATGTCACAAGCACCATATTTCTCCTGAAAAAGGATTAACCTAAAATCCTATTTGACTTAAATACTTTCTAGGCAAGAAAGATTTTTAAGGGAGCTTATTTATAAACAAAGTTATTTTATACAGGATATAGGATTAATAGATCTTCCTTTTTTCCCCCCATAATATGAATTCTACATCTTAATAGATGGTTACATTTAAAACTGCTAAAAGTATAAAAACAGTTATTGCAAATCATTAATTTTGAACACAGCGTGGCCAAAGCCATTTTTTGTTTAATGGTGAATTACTTTCGCATAAATTATTGTTTAGAGGGACAAAACTAACGGAGTTGTTTTAAAACTATTCCCAACTATTGAGGGTACGTTAAAATCAAGGACAGTGCACTCATTAAATATAATATTACTATATAACCGACCTGACTACTTTATTCATATTTAATAGATCTATTATTAGATCATCTGTTGTAAGTTATTGCAAGGGAAAGTATATAATATATATAGTTTATATATATATATATAAAGCATGGTTCAATTTTCATAAACAGTAAACGTTTCGATTAAGCGTGACCATTCAGCTGTTAAGAGGACGAATGGTTGCTATATTTTTTGGACAGTAATTTTCTTTCAAACTGTTAAAATCCCGTTCATTGTGGTATTGGACGTTCCCACAAAGTTTCCCATTGTTTAGCCGTCAATATATTATTGTATTTCTCACTGTTTGTCATTGCAGACAATCAACAAGAATTGTAGAAGCAACTTTAGTACCTTTATCCACAAGATAATCTAGTAACTATAATTTTTGGAAAACTGTGGACATAAAATTTAATCTATAGTATAGTTTTTTTTTGGCGTTCAAAGTGCAAGAACTTTTTTTTTAAAGGGTGTATAATTAAAAATAGATTTTTTTTTTTTGTTTTACACTGCTTAAGTAAGAGGAATTATGCGAGCATGTCAATTTTTTCGAATTTCAGTTTTCCATCGGAAATGTATACATGTGTAGAGTTTTCCTCAATGCAAAACCAATTAGCGAATCAAGGAAAACGAGTTGGCAGAGGTCAATGAAAAAACTTTTAAACTTTAAAAAAGTTGGCGTTTCACGTATCTTTGGTCATAAGATCTTTTGTCTATATTGCTTTAGCATTCAAGGCGACATTATCCTGACGAAGTCCTATTGCAATATGGACGAAACGCCGGTTTTTTGTAACAAACCACTGATGTGGTCTAACCCGAAAAACTGTGTTTTGTACCTTTCGTCTCGTTCTTCAGAAACTATCAAGGAGAGGTAGAAGAGTTATTATTATTATTAGTCGGGTACCCAATGGCGTGGGACCTAAGCCTATGTGGCTTTTATCCCCCTGATACCGCCCATGTTCCCTTGATTAATCTCCCCCGGTAACCTACCGGTTAGTCTACAATATCCCCAGATATCCCTAAACTCCAACTCGCCTAGGCAATCCTGCGAGAGTGGTGTCCTCCCAAATGCACGAAACCTAGTTCCAGCGAAACGGGGACACTGTTTCCCTAACTCCGTCGTCGCAATTCTGACAAATAGGACTAGACATCCTTCCTATGTTGAACAGGTTACTGGACACCCAAATGTGTCCAGTCACTATCCCTACCAAAGTCCTCAGGCCCGTCCTGCTAAGGGACAGGAGATACTCCGAAATTCCCTGCTTACTTGCTTTTATAAATCTTTTAGCTTGGAGGCACCCCTGCGTATCCCCCAGCGTTTCTCCAAGACTCTCATCTCCCAAAGTCTAATCTGTTTATCGCGAAACGTCTTTGTGACGGCCAGGGCTGGTTCAGGACAGCAAAATGGTAATGATGATCCCTCCCTAGCCAACTGATCCGCCCTCTCATTGCCCTCTATTCCCGCATGTCCGGGTATCCAATAGAGATGCACCTTACCCCTCCGAGCCAAAGCGTTAAGCCTTCTCCTACATTCTCCCACTAATTTCGAACTCCACCAAGGCTTACTCAAAGCCCTTAGTGCGGCTTGACTATCGGAGAAGATCCGCACTTCCTTAAACTCTCCTTGCCACTCCCCCACAAGGTGGCAGCATTCAATAATGCCCACCACCTCGGACTGGAAGACAGTGGCCAATCCACCCAAGGCCACCGAACTCCCTCTATCCAACTCTTGCAGCCATGCTCCCGCTCCTGACAGGCCAGTCCCCTGCTGCCTAGAGCCATCTGAATAGCAGCGAATAATGCCGTTACCCGACTCCGTTGGCCTCGTGAGGTTATCATCCCCTATACTGCCAATACTGATCTCATAATCCCTCTCAAAGCCCCATTTCTTGCTCGTCTCATCAAGTTTCGATAGCAGAAATCGGTTCACTCGTCAAATCTTCTCCTCGATCCTGGTGTGATCCCCCCGAAAGGTTCTCACCCATTCTCCCTTGCACCTCATCCTGAGGTAGAGGAGTTAAATCTTCATTTAATTTAGTACATTATCTTCTGGTAGCTCTTCTTGACATATCCTGTGCCTTGGCTTTGCATATAACCATTAACAATGACCAATGTCATGTGTTTATATTAAATTAGCGAATAATGTTTTATATTTGGTGTTGAGATTCGGTCGTACAAAAGAACTCTTTTTAAATTTCTACCGACTTTCGGCAAATTTATTGCCTTCTTCAGGGTCTGTACAAAGGTTTGAATAGAAATCAATAAAAAATAGAAACAACAGAAAATATGAACTTAAAATAAATATTTCCAGAATAAAAATTTTTTAAAATAAACTATATAAATAAACTAAATAAAAAGTATGATATATATATATATATTAGAGCACATTTAAATTTATTTTAAACTATTGTTGTAGAACAGATCAATATTAAACTAAATCACAACTATTAAAAAATATGAGGCGTATATAAGAGTAAAGTATGGAAATAACTTGGGAAATGTATTTACAAAAATTTTCAGTTAGAATTATTTACAAACTCTAGTTTAACCTGTGACATACCATCACCAAGTATTACGGACGTTGGATGGGTCAAGGTTTATAAAGGGCAAGCAGAGCAAATGGGAAAACCGTGTCTTAGTCTGTATGTTGTGGGCGAAACGCCGGTTTTTGTAACAAACCACTGATGCGGTGTAACCCGAAAAACCTAAGTGTTTTGTACCTTTGGTATCGTTCTTCAGAAACTATCAAGGAGAGGTAGACTAAGACACGGGTTTCCCATCCGTATGTTTTCCCATCCGCTCTCCTAGCCCTTTATTGACCCACCCAATGTCCGTAACACTTGGTGATGGTATGTCACAGGTTAAACTACAGTTTGTAAGTAATACAAACTGAAAATTTTTGTAAGTACATTTCCTAAGTTATTTCCATACTTTACTCTTATATATGCCACATATTGTCAAAGTTTCAATAGTTGTGATTTAGTTTAATATTGATCTGTTCTACAACAATAGTTTAAAATAAATTTAAATGTGCTATATATATCATACTCTTTATTTAGTTTATTTATATAGTTTATTTTTAAAAAAAATTATCTTGAAAATATTATTTAAGTTCATATTTTATGTTGTTTCTATTTTTTATTGATTTGTATTAAAACCTTTGTACAGACCCTGAAGAAGGCAATAAATTTGCCGAAACCTCGGTAGAAATTTAAAAAGAGTTCTTTTGTATGACCGAACCTCACTCAACATCCAATTTACAACATTCGATACAGCGGTCGTAACGAACACCAAAACATTAGCGAATAATATATATTTTGTGTGCTGGGGGATCAAAATATATAAAAAAAAAAAATAGGACTCTCAACTCAAAGTTGACATTCAGTTTAAGTACCACTACTTCATTTGGCTTGTTGGTTTCGATAAACATCCGCCATTTGAAATGCAACTTTACTGAAAGGTTTCTTTTTCTATTCTTTTTTCGTTATTTTTTTGAGATTTCCTCGCAAATACCTCTAACTTTATTTCTCCAAGAAGATTATCACTTTTATTTAAAAGATTTTTTGCAGGGTTCTGAGTGATTTGCAACATTTAAACCTTAAAAAAAAAAGTGTCACTGCAATGTAATTTCCGATATTAATATTATAGCTTCGTTATAAATGCATACTTGTTAGAATTTCAGATTTGAAGAAAATCGGTTTAACCAGAGATACGAATTTATAAACTAGGTTCCTCTGTGTTTTTTCGGGGGGGGATTTTCTCGAAAACAACTATAACGATTTTCCTTTAAACATGGAATGCTGACTGCACAGATATAAAACTATCACTTTTATGTAAAACATTTTTCTGAAAAATTGAAAATTATTTTCGAAATTTTACGCAATTTGTGACGGTAATATTTAAATTTTATTTGGGTTTGCTCACTATTATTCTAGACAACAATATAAGCATTTATCTACCTGGCCGGGATGATAGGTTAGTTAAGCGCCACCCCCCCCCTACAACCACCTCTATCTATATTAAGATAAATGAGTAAAATTTAATGTTTACAAAAAAAATCATCTTTTTATACGCGATTTTATAACGCGAGTAAGAGAAAGTCTGCGAGTGCAACACAGCAGATTTATTTGGAACTGTTTCTAAAACGGGTACAACGAATTTGTTTAAACTCTTTGCCAACAACAAAGGAAACCGGCAGGGCTGTATAGCCTTAGTTCATTACTACTTATAGCCGCCCTAGATGAGATATTCTAGAAGTGTCATTGCAGAATAGATTAGGGTACTTTAAAATGTCACCCATTCGCCTGAATATTCTAGCTTTCGTTGAAGACATTGTATACTGGGTTGCGTGAAATGGATATAATCTTAATTTACTCCAGAAAGGGTTGAAAAAGATAAATATGACAATTTGTTTAGAAAAAAAACCCGAAACTATGGAGGTTTATAGGAAAAGAGGTCAGCCACTGCAAGCCATGATTAATCAGCATGCCCTACAATAAGTGGTCAATTTTAAATACCTGGGAGTGAATATATAAATGAAGAGTGCCGAATCCACAAGGAAAAAAATGATATAATAGCTTCGGTAGGAAGATTCTTTAACGCCTTGAAAAAAAAATATCGCTGAATAAAAGAGAAATAAGTAAAGTTACCAAATTAACAACATATAGAAATACGTAACTCCAGGTTTTATCAATTTACGGCAGTGAGTCTTGGAACCCCATATTGAAACATTATGGCCGAATTCGGTGGACACTAAACATTATCGTAGACTCATTTCAGTAATGGTTTAGACATCTGATGAGAATGGATATTGGCAGAGTGGCCCAGCGAGATCAAGCTAAAGACCAAGAAGCACATGGGAAGAGACAATTTAAGATGATTTTGAATAAAGGAGATTATATTGAGGTAGATTGACGTAAAAAAAGGCATGACTGAAAGAAGCATTCGAAGGCACAAAAGTCACTGTGAAAAATAAAAGGATTGATCCAGAAAAACAGAAGCTATTTACATTTTAATTTGAAAGATTTATGTTTCTGTGGAATCTATGACGTTATATTTTAAATGCTATGTAGATTTGTTCGATGTTATTAGCGCTCAGTTCTGGACTCAAGTGTAATCACTTCATCTTATTACCTGCGTTTGGAGCATGTACTCAGTCCCACCACCGCTGTAATCATGTTAGAGCTAACTGAAAATATCCAAGTTTTAAGGTAATTTTGTCAAATTTATAATTATTTAATAAAAGAAGAATTTTTCCTTAAAAAAAAAACAACAATACAAATCTACAAAATCAGATTCCCTTCTTCGATTAAAATTACTTTTATTGCCAAGATATCTTGCACAATACTCACTAGTAATGAACAATATTCAGTAGAAGAAGGCAATAAAGAATAGAATGGCCGTATTGAAGCGAGCGCTGTATAGCTGGTATATGGATGAGTTTCGTATCAGTAGAAAAACCATATATGCGACAATTAGGGCTGTCGATGGTGGGATGGATTTAAAGGAGCGAAGTCATCAAAGGTTGGCAAAATACAAAAGCATATCATATGGAACCAGCTGTTATAGATTGGCCAATACATTGGCCTGTCGAATAGGGCAATATGTGTGTATGTGCGTACAACAATAGAGTCTGTTTCGCAGACAGAGAGAGACAGCGATAGAGAGAGAGAAAACCAAACTAGCGGACATAACGCACACACAACTATGCTCTTCCAAAGAAGTACTTTTTGTTTGTGTGTGATGTGTATGTATGCGTGGTCCAAGTATACAAGTGTGTGACGACATGAAGAATCTCTCACCATCCAACTTGATGTAGACCTCTTGTTCTTGATCCCATGTTCTTGTTGTTGGACCAATGTTCCCACATAGCTAATAGTAACACGTTCCTAATCCCAAAGGAACACGCGCCCTCTTACCATCCTTTCTCAACAAACTTCAACAATAAAAAATAAAAAATAAAAAAAAAGTACCTGAAGAATAACATTTCTTCTATTAAAATATGTAGTAAGAGAGAGAATGTCTACTGCGATACAAATAATGTTCTTGGAATTCCAATCTGAACTCTTCTTCTTCATACGATTTCTAGAGTCTAGACTCTAGGACCAATACTGTTCATACAACTTACTGCCAATAAATACTCCTTTTATAATTTCATTTCAAAAAGGAATTCGGCTCCTAGTATTCAAATTTACAAAGATTTGCTCTGCTGCAAAATCTTTCTCCTTAAAATGTTTAACTGCTGAAGCAATGGTACCGTCTTTAAACATTGTTTGAATCTATAACAGGTTTTAGAAGGAGAGAAAATTAATGTGAAAGGGTTTTTGAGAAATAAACTAGAATAAATGAACACTATAATAAAAGAAAGACACAAAACTGCCAGAACTTTAAACCAATAATAGAAATTGGGTGGCGAGAGATTTAGATTGAGTAAAGAGAAGAGTGGTAGTTGGTTGCTGACGCGTTGTAAATGTTGTAAAAACTGTCCTTCTGTAGGGTTAGCTCGGCTGTATATATGCATAGTCTCCCATTCTAGTCAACGAGGCCTAAGTAGCGAGTAAGGTTCTCAATTTAGTGTTTCTCTCTGCTCATCTTCGGATCCTATTACAAATCTGTCCTTCTTTATTTATTGGGTATTTTTTGGAATACGGTGCTACCTTTTACTGATTTATTTGAAAAACACATTTACTTTTAATTTACCCTACTCCTGGGGTAAGAGGAAGTATTGCGATCGTGTGATACTTTCGAAATTGAGTTTTCACCGGAAATAGGTACTTGTTTTTTGGTCTTGAGTACGAAAAAAATGTATATGTTACCGGCAAAGTATGAATCTAACGGTGACGTATAGATGCCTAGGCATTTCATACATTAGCTAGCTACTTCAGACAAAGTAAGAAATATCCTTTTTATTTCACACTTGGGCTAGGTATTCTATACATTGCCTAGGAATTCTATAGAATGTCTACGTCGTCTTTGGCAAAGTATGGAAAGACTTAAACTATATCTAGTAATGACCTTATATAATTATGGCCAAGTTATTGTAGTTAGGAATTTTACCTTAGGAATGTTACTATTTGTGGCTATTTGCAATGATACTATTAGTAGCCAGATATCACATTATATTTTCTTTCAAGGTCTATAAATTCTTTTATATAAATAATATTAATCAATGCAACTACTTGGTGATCATTAAGAGGATACAAGTTTATTAGTTTTTTCAAGTAGAAAATAAGTTAAATTTGTTCCTTCATTTCCATTAACATAATTCTATTTAAACCGGCTTATTTTTTTACCCTCTCGCGAATGTGTTACTCTTCTCGACCCCCATCCAGCTTGCCCACTCGGCCGCACGTCCTCTCCTCCATTCCATGCTGCTGATACGGCCGTGCAAGTGGAAGCAATCTCGGAGGGATAACCATGGGGACCTAAAATAAACCGCACTGAGGATACTGTGTTCCTCAGTTTCTGATCATTCTCGGTTCCGCTGAATGCTAAAAACGTAACCAGTACTGTAAACATATCATGCCACATATAGTCCCTTTGTATGTGGTCACTGGCTTTGGTTGGTTTTTCCTTCGCTCATAGGTATATTTAAGATCCCATTGGTATATTTAAATGAATTACTCCTACAGAGATAAGTGACAAAACATCGAGAGGACGAATTCGATTAGGTGTATATTCATACAAGATTCCTTCATATAAGCAGCGGAGATGATGACATCGCTCTGTCGCTTTCAAGCCAGTCAATACTCTGTCGTCGCTTCGCTATCGCAATCCTTGCGAGGTTCCGCCTGTCGGCGAGATGGGGGAAGAGGGAAAAGGCTTGCGATCTCCCTCGACTGATTATTAACTAGGAGTTTATGAAGCTTAAAGAAAGGAGAATGATGAGAAATTGCGATTTACGAAAATGTGTTTAGTTAGATTCATGTATATTTTGACAAATTATACAGATAGAGTACACAAAAATGCTTGATATTTCATGTCTGAACACATAACCTCATGAAAATGATGTAATCGCTCTAGCTATACAGGGAAGGTAACTTTGCCTGGTTCGCGATAGGCAAAGTACGAAATTGGGGTAAATTCTACACATTACCTAACGTCTTCAGGTAATGTATGAAATGCGTAGGCACTGTACACAATGTCTGAATTCCTACTTTCCGGTAATATATATTATATATATATATATATATATATTATATATATGAGTGTTTTTTTTTTCTCCTCAACAGTACCCCTATTGAGGAGGAGTTTATTTTCAGTATGCATCATATTACATATACTGCACACATTGAAAAACACAACATTAAATATATTCAATATGTGTATGTGTGTGTGTGTTGTTTCTGTGTGAACAAAATATCCCAAAAACGAAAAGTCGCTAGAAGCTCAAATTTGTCCGTTTATCTAACTACATCCGACATGAAGAATTCAATGAGAGAATCTGAACTTTATAATATAACTGTTTTGAGGAAGCGTAACCCTACCCGTCCTCCAAAACTCCCTTAGAACTCTCCTGAAAAAAAGGGTCAAAAAAAGGTTGTTAGGTCTCTTTATTTATAGTAAGTATTATGCCAAATTAGTATGGAGAAAGTCGCAGAAAAATGAAAAAATCAATTGAGTAAAGTGAATATTTGGTTGGGGGAATCCTTTGACAGATCCGATTTTCTGCCCCAAGATCCCAATTTTCTGACACCAAGATGATACCCACCACGGTATGTCATGAACTTTCTGCGTTTTTAAGTTCTGAGTTATGCTGTTCACACACATACACACACCACTTTTTAAAAAACATTTTTTCGCCTTCAGGGCACTTCAAAACATGTATTTCCGGTGAAAACTCGATATCGAAACTGTGACACGATTGCAATACTTCCTTTTTACAGCAATAAATAAGAAAAAAAAAATATCTCTGGAACCTATTCTTTAAATTCGCTCTTCGGCTTTAACGATTTTCTTCCATTTTTTGAATTCTTATAATGCTCTTATTATTTCCTAATATTATCTAGGTGATAAAAACATATATTGCACTGAAGTTGCTATTTAGAAGAAAGTTGAAAGCTGAAGGTTGCAGATTCTCCAGAACTTTATAAAATAAAGTCTTTGTTCCTGGAAAATTCTTTCAAGTAAAAATAGGTAGGTATTTATTTATATGAGTAGATAGTATGTGCACTGTAAAGAAGATGAGAAAAACATCTTGCCTTTGTTGCACATCCGGTGTCCCCCGATTTTGGTATTATTCTAACTTAATTTTTCTGATCAAAACTTACACAGATCGCTGTGCTTCTTACACAGATAGCAGTAAGAGAAAGTATAAAACGATGTATTTTTAGTGAATATGAGTGGTCTGTGTTTTATATTTTTATTTCAGGTCAATCTTTTGAAATAAAAAATACTTTGTCTCTGAACACAATTTAAAATAATTATCGATTAAATAATTAGCGTTACTTATGGATTTTCAGCATTGAAGAAATCTACTTATATAATTGAGAAAATATTGTCACCTTCCATTGGAATATCTTTATCGCTAATTTTCTTCGCTTATCTAGTGAAATAGGCCGAACTAAACAGTCCCATGAAAATGTTTACTTTTGTACAGGGATTTCTTAACCTTATTTGTATTGTACCGTGGATTCCTTTGCTTGATGAAGGACAAGTCCCCTCCTGTGAAAAGCAAAGGAATGAATTTAAAATACCTTATGCGAAACTCTCATGCGATTTTCTCTTTTCCATGTGAAATTTCAATTTTTCGATACAAATTTACTCGCACATGGAATCCGCGCACACGACACAAAAGAAAAGAATTTAACGGGCGATTTAGATTACTCAAAAGACTTCAGGACAGCAGATCAAAACTCACCCTATAAAATTCAAAATACTCATCTATACAATCATCTTAAAACCTATTTGGGCATAGTGGAATCGAACTATGAAGTTTAACTAAGCGTTCTAATTTACAACATACCTTATAGGCTTATTAGTGATTTGTTTTAAATATCGTATACAAACTGCACATATAATGATTATCAAGGCTTACCACTAAATTGCAATTTCAATTTTGAGGCCACAAAGTTTTGAGTAAAACTTCCATCATTGATTACAATTTTACAATTAGGATTTTGAGAATTGAAATAAGTACCAGACTTTTGCTTTCTCTCCTTTCTACTGAGAAAGCGGTGGTATTGTGATCATAGTCAAATTTTCGATATTGACTTGATCGGAAATACACGATTTGAGGTTCCCTGAGTCTGAAAAAGTGGTTTGTATGTGGTCTTATGTATGTGTATGTGTGTTTGTGGTCAGAATAATTCAAACAACGGGAAATCGTAGAAAAGTTCAAACTTGATATTTCGTTTATGCTCTGCCATAATGTTGATAATAATGTTTTGGTCAAATAAAAACATCGATCAACCGGAAATAATATTACTTTACTGAACGAATTTCCGAGTTTGAAGAAAATCTGTTGACAGGATGTGCGATTTTACTAAATAGTTTTTTCAGTTTTCTGCGCTTTTCTTCATAAAATCACCAACAGGTCTTCTTAAACTTAGTACACTAACTATACCGTACATAAACATATCACTTTTGTTTGTAACTTTAGTCCGAGAAAATTGAGCAATTCGTGTCAATTCATTTTTTCAGCAATCGTTGAATAATGTAACGATTATTGCACTAAATTTAGTGAAGAAAGTTCAATTTTTACACACAAGTGAATTAAACACTACTTTCTCTCACTAGAATGTAAAAGTAATATTATTTAATTCTAATTAACCCAACATCTACGTAAAAACAAGATCAAAACAAAACCCAGATTTAGCGGATTTAGGATTATACCAAACGAAACAGATTATAGAGAGAGGAAGTATTTCAGTTGAATTAAAATATTCAGTCTCAGTATTTGCAACTTTATATATTTTTACTTTCTCAAATTTCTATCTCGAGTTTTCACTGGAAATATCCGTTTTGCGGTCCCCTGTGTCCAAAAATGTGGTTTTTAGAAGATGTGGTCTCTCTCTCTCTGAGTGTGTGTGTGTGTGTAATGTGTGTAAACAGCATAGCTCAAAAACGAAAAACTGTAGAAAGTTGAAACTTGCTATTCCGTTTAGGTATCACCATGGGATCTGACAGTACGTTATTTGTCAAAATTTCTCAACCGGAAGTACCACATTACTAGTTTTTTCTTGTTGCGATTTTCTTAAAAATGGCTCCGACGATTTTCTTGAAACTTCCTATATAAACTACACCTACAAAGACTTACAGCTTTTATTTAAAACATTTCTGTGGGAAAATTTATTCATCTAGGGGAATTTTAGGGGAAGGGAGGGGTTATGTTTTTCTCTAAAGTGCTGTCATAATTGATTATACAATTCTATCATCTAAACAAAATTAATTAGAAATAAATAGATGGCCAAAATTCCGAGTTTCAAGCAAATTAGTAAACCGGAAGTGCACTTGTACTGGGCAGTTTTTTTTCAGTTTTCGACGAATTTCATTAAATTTGGTACACAAACTATAAAATTTGTCAATTATAATTTTGAGAAATGTTTTTTACAACGCTCGTTCAGTTACCACTTACATTTTCATTTTCATATTGATATAATATGAAGACAACCCCAAACATTTAGTAAGCATGCGCAAGTTTGAAGAAATAGTTATGTACTTGGTAGTTATAAATTTGTGAATCATGGTAAGAAAAAGTTATACGAGTGATTCACACCCAATATTTTTTTGTTTTTGACCCGTTACAAATGCTAGTAATTTCATGTAGTATAGACAAACAAAATTACAAAGTCATGTATCATGATACTTGAATAATCCAATCATATTTTTTTTTAAAGTAGCAAAACCTTAAGGAACCAGCTGCAAAGTGAATAGAAAAGAAAAAAAAAATACATTCTTTCTTTCATAAACTGATCTAAATGTTTTCATAAAGTGAAAACGGAATTTTCATTCACAAGAGTTTTCTTTATTTATATTATTTTTTTGTTGTTGTGTTCTTTCAAAGAGATGTTATCACAAAAAGAGTGGTAGAATGTATTACCATCTTTTTATAGCACCCACACTCCAGATCATCTGTGTTGATATCTTTTGTTATCTATTTTATCCCATGGTGAGGTATAAAGAAAAAATCTAGATTATACCACACACACACACACACTTCTTACGGCAATTCTCACACTTCGAACTGACAAATTTCTCAAACAAAAAAATCGAAACTATTACTGAAGTTGTACGTTAATACCTAAAGTGGCACTCTATATAGGGGAAGCTTAACGTCTGATCTCTCCCACAACCTAAGCTTAAAATCAATTATTACACGAAAATATTTGAAATAAAGTAATACGTAGATTTTTGGCGCATCGACACCTGTGGTCATTAGCGCCTTTCAATATTTTTTTTTCTTGTCAAACTTGTCTCCACAGTCTGTGATTGTACGTAGTTTCTTTACCTTATGGCATCTAATTCACTACCTTGTCAGCTAGATATGATGGAGCCTCCGGTGTAGAACAAGGTTCCACATCCCTTCTTGGCCATCGTTCCAGTCGTCAACGGGGAGTGTGAATACCTGGTTGCGCCATCCCTTTATTTTATCAAATTATTTTGGGCACTTGCGCGTAAATATTCCTTCCCTTCAGAATTAAATTGTATTGAATTTTATATCTGGATTCTTGTTTACAGTATAATATTTTTTTTTATATGCATTATCAGCGATTATAATCCTCTTATCTGATGTACTCAACTCGTTCATTTTAAAATATATTTTCATGTCTGAAGGCTATTTGCATTTAAGAGGAAGTACTTTTATAAATATCCCTTCCACTGAAAATTGTTTTATCTAAATTCTAAAAATATGTACACTATTTACACTCACTCATACCATCGTTCATTCCGATAAAAAATAACACACTCGCTAATAAAATACAAGCATACCAATAAATACAATCACGCTAATAAATACATTCATACCAATAAATACATTCAAACCCTGCATCCACACAGAGGGAGAGTACTCTATATTCCTCTCCCATTTTCATGAATACTAACCTAAACCTAATCGTAAATTTGGTAATAAACATTGATTCTCTTTAACAATAATATAAATAGCCTGTCTTTATTGGAACACCCTTCTTCTAACACTGCACGCAAATCATGTGGCAGGCCTGCTCTCTATATTGATGCAGTGCTAGACACCCTTCCAATATATGTGATATAGTCAGTTTTTCTCTGCACCATGAGCATCTCGGTCTTCTGGCTCCTATTAATTTATTATTATTATTATTATTGCTGTGTGCCCGAAAGCGTGGGATCTAAGCTAATATGGGCATTTATGAACCAACCCACATCCATCCAAAAGTGACTTTTACTGATCTTCTAAGAAGTTCAATAAAAACCCACTTCCGGTTTGCTAATTTTCTTGAAACTCGCAATTTTGACAATTTATTTTTTTTTTATTAATTTTGTTTAGATGGTAGAATTGTATAATCAACTGAGATAGCACTTTAAAGGAAAATATAACCCCATCCCTCCCCAAAAAAACACCTTAAATGATTTTACCTGGAGAAAAGTTTCAAATAAAAGTTGTAGCACTTTAAAAGTGTAGTCCACATAATTAATTTATAGAAAATCGTTGGAGCCGTTTTAGAGAAAATTGCAGAAAACTGAAAAAAAAAAAAAACATTCAGTAAAGTGGTATTTCCGGTTGAGGAATTTCGACAGATAACTTAATGCCGAATCCCATGGTGATACCTAAACGATGATATTAAGTTTGAACTTTCTGCGATTTTTCGTTTTTGAGCTATGTTATTCACGTACATACCCATC
The DNA here is from genome assembly GCA_011037195.1 of Triatoma infestans. Classification (NCBI taxonomy): domain Eukaryota; kingdom Metazoa; phylum Arthropoda; class Insecta; order Hemiptera; family Reduviidae; genus Triatoma; species Triatoma infestans. Next base: position 189,212 of record JAAEAF010001637.1, on the reverse strand, counting down.
CACACAGGCCCACAGGCCATTTTCAAATAAAAAAAAAAAAACTTTTTCTGATTCAATGGTCCTCAAAACGTGTATTTCTGGTGAAAACTTGATATCGAAACTTTGACAAGCTCACAATACTCCCTCTTTACCAGGAGTAAGAGGAAGTGAGAGAAGTCTTCAGGCCAACATTAACATCCTGGTTGAAGAACTGGAAAAGAAAAAACTAAAAATAAATGTGGAAAAATCAAAAGTAATGGTGATCGGCGGGCAGGAGATACAGTACAAATAAAAGTTAAAGGAACAGCTATGGAACGGGTAAAAAGTTTCAAATACCTGGGAGCTTATTTAAATGAAAATGGAAAAATAGAAGAGGAAATAAGAGAAAGAATTGGAGCTTCAGGCAGATTCTTTAATGCTGTTAAAAATAGTTTTCCTAGGAAAGAGAGAAATTTCTTCGAAGACTAGTAGCGGTATACAAGACAGTGTTCCTACTAATTTTAACCTATTCCAGCGAATCTTGGATTCTAACGACAAGGCTATAAAGCCAGCTCCAAGCGATGGAGATGCGATATCCTAGAAAAGTGCTGGGTAAGACAAGGCGGGACAAATTTAGAAATGCCACTATCCGAAACAATCTGGTTGTGGAACCTGCAGTGGACCAAATTGGAGCCAATCAGTTACGATGGTTTGGGCATGTTACCAGGATGGCCAATGATAGAGTGGCCAAACGAGTATATGTAGCAGGAGTGGAAGGAAATAGACGTCGGGGTCGTCCAAGAAGAACCTGGGAGGAGGAGTTAGAGAGGGTTTTACGGTTAGAGAGATAAACTGGAGAAGGAAGAGAGAGCTTGCTGAGGACTGGGGGAAGTGGAAGAAGCTCTGCAACGCCTCTACGCTGCAAAAGCGGTAGAAGAGGAGGGAGGGATTATGTATGTATGTATGTATGTAAGAGGAAGTAGAAATTGTTGAGGGATTTAAACAATTTCCGGAGAATTACTGTAGAAATTTCTTGAATTTAAGTTTATCTTGTAAAAATATATGTAATATAAATCAGAACAGTTTGTTAAACATATATTTTTCAAGTTTTTTATTTACACGTCTTTAATATTATCTACATTAGATAACAGGAACATAATACGACCCTATCAAGTTTTAAGTGGCAGTATTATTGCTTCTTTTTTACTTTTTTATTAAATATAAAATTAAATAAATATTAAACCAATAAGTTAAAATATTATCTTTAAAAATATAATTAGTAATTGCAAACATAATAATAAAGTTATAATAATAAGCTATATATAGGTCAATTACAATTTTTATTTTCTCTCACCAATTAGTAAGAGTAAGTATTGCTATCGTTTCAAGGTCACCTGAGTCCAAAAAAAATGGTATTTAGAAAATGGGAGTTGTATTTGTGTATGTGGATGTGTGTGAAAGGAATATCTCAAAAGCATCGACACGAAGGTTTCTAGCAAAATCCATCAACCGGAAGTGCCACTTTACTGAATGTTTTTTTTTTTCATTTATTTGTAATTTTCTCGAAAACGGCTCCAAGCATTTTCTTCAAACTTGATATATCAACTACACATACAACAAGCTACAACTTTTTCTTTGTAAACATTATTCTGGAAAAATTCCTTTAAGGGGAGGGATGGGGGTTAGGGTTCCCTTTAAGTGCTATATCACTTTATTACATAATTCTAGCATCTAAATAATACGAGTATTAATTAGAATTAAATATATCTTGTGAGTGTTTCACACCAGATTTTTTTATTATTATCATTAGAATGGTATAAACACAATATGAATATAATAATTTTTAATCAAAATATTTCGATGGCCCAGCCGCCAAAAAAAAAAAAAAAAAAAATCAGTAAAGTCGTCACTTCCTGTTGAACGAATTTTGACTGAATCTTCCGTATCAGATTCTTTGTAATCTATTGCGTTCAGGATCAAATTTTCTATATCATGTATCCATGTTTTGTGGTCCCATGTGTCCGAAAAAGTGGTTTTTAGTAATTGATGTTTGTGTGTGTGTGTGTGTGTGTGTGTGTGTGTGGTCAGCATAAATAAAAAATCGAACAATCATAGAAAGGCGTAAACGTGATATTTCGTTAGGAGTGATGCGCGTCTAATAATAGGCTTTGGTCTAAATTGTTAATCAGGATGTAAGTACCATTTTACTGTCTTGATTTTTCTTCATCTTTTATTTGCGATTCTCTCAAATACAGCTCAAACAATTTTTCTTTAATGAGATATTTGTACGTCAATGGCCAGAGGAGTTTTTAAAGAAAAAGAATTATTTGATGCTCTACGTTTCGGGTACCATTGGTGTCGTCCTTCTTCAGGAGCTCTTTAAGGTAGGAGAAGAGTGAACGTTGAGAATTTCCGTCTCAACGTTCTCAACGTTCACTTCTCTCCTACCCTAAAGAGCTCCTGAAGAAGGACGACACCAATGGTACCCGAAACGTAGAGCAACAAAAAATTATTTTTCTTTAAAAACTCCTCTGGCCATTGCTGTACAAATATCTCATTGTAATTTTAAACATTTCCCCTGGGAATATCGTCTATATAATATTATAATGAAATCTAATGTGTAGAAAAAAAACACGTGAATTTCTGAGTTGACACTGTGTCAGCGGTTTGCTAAAATCTGACATTTCCCTCCTTAGAAGCAATGATCTTCTTCAGGGTCGTTATATCTTAAAAGCTACTAAATGGAGCAAGTGAAACTTCGTAGAAAAAAAAAATTCTCATCCTACCCCCCCTAAAAAAGCTCATTGCAATAGTGGCGAAACGTCGGTTTCTAGCATTGTCCTAGGTCTCAACTGGGAAACTCAAGTTATTATTTTTTTTTTTTCATGAAAATAGCTATGGAAATCCAAAAGATCATATCTCATGTGTTGCCAGAAAATTCTGAGCTTGAAGAAAAAATCTGTTTTTCCAGATGTCCGAATTTTCAATAATATGTGAAATATGTATCTAAATGATAACCGTATAAATAAAGAAATAAATGAAACATATGTAAATTGCGATAAGAAAAAGTTGTATGAATGTTTCGCGCCAGATATTTTTTTCTTTCGTAATTGGTGATCACAAAATATATAATATGTCCTATAAAAATCATTTTTGATAATGTGAGATGAATGTGATTTTGGTTTTTTTTTTTTCACTTAAAACAATAGGAAAAAGTAAAAGTGTTTTTTTTTTTTTTATAGAATTCTCTTCTCATATTCTGTTTCTCATTCTCTTGATCTCTCTCTTTCTCTGTAAAAGGGAGAATGTGTGTGAGAGAGTTTGTAAAGAGAGTAGACGTGTATATGTAGTTGTTGTTAAGTGTGCGCGTGTTTGGACAGCCTAATTCTAAACTGAAAAAAAAATAACACCATTCTCAAATTTGCTATTCCTTTTTAGCTATCTATCTTTAAGTGCAAAAAGGTATAAAAAAAAAGTGGGCCGTTTCATTGTTATTTTCAATTTTTTCCACTAGACTGCACTAGACAGATCCCAATGATGAATTTTCTTTTTACTAGATAAAGGCAAAAATACCTTTATATTGTGGTAGATATTCTTAGGTTAAATTTGATGCAATCAATAACAGAAATAATAAATTACTGTCATCTTTATGACATTTTAAAACTGTACACACAACTACTACTGGACGGACAGCTGACAGTATTGAATATAAAAATACAAAATTGTCTTTATTTATTTATTTATATTAAAAAAAATTCTAGTGTCAAAACCAGACACATATCTTCTTTTTTTTTTTTTTTTTTTCTTTCTACACTTAATATCATTATAAAAATGGTCAAATTTATTTTAAATTTGCATAATGTAAAAATATAGCGGGAGATACATGTCACGAAATACTTGTGAAATATCTGGTATTTTATTCGTCATAGCATGCATATTCCTTTTTTATTCTTAACAGATTTCGGATTTCCAACCATCGTGTGTGCAAATTTATCACTTTTCCAGCAGAGAGTTCACTTCAACGCAATGTTTCTGTTACTTGTTGATTTGTTGATGTTGATTGAGAACTCTCTTCTACACGAACTTGGTGACTTTGTTCTGACGATGGATGAAAATACGAAACTGGTCAGGAATAAAAAGGAATATGCATGCTACGGCGAATAAAATATAAGATGTTATCCAGCATTACTGGACCCATCCACATTTTCAATACTTGGGAAATGATTACGACATATTAATCCACACGACAATAATACAACAATATTGGCCAATAACCATAATGACATTTGGAATTGATAGTCGTCGACTTCTCTCAAATAAAAATGATGAGTTTTATATATCTGAGCAGTTGGCCTTCCCAAGGATTAAAGGAAATTATTAGTATAATTAATTTCGAGAAACTTTCCAAAAAAATAAAATCAGTTTTTACCGGCGAAATGTTTAAAACAAAGGTGATAAGCATTTTTGTAAGTATATCGATACTAAGTATCAAGAAAAATCATTGGAGCGATTTCCGTGAGTAATCGCAAAAAGATTGAGAAAAGAAAAATCAGCAAAGTCATATTACCACCGATTGGTCGATTTTTTTGACAGAAACTTTGGTATGTCACATGCGTTGGTTGTACGGAAGAATATAAAGTTTGAGCCGTCTGCAGGTTTCGTTTTTTGAGATATTTTATTTATACACGCACGCGCACACACACACACAAACATACACAAAAACATTAGAGACCACCGGCCAAAAAAATGATGATTTTTACATTCACATACTGCTATAAGAAGAGGCAGTATTACAATCGTGTTAAATTTTCTATATCGAGTTTTCACCGGAAATATATGTGTTCGGTATTTATCCGAATTTAAATTTGCCGCATCAGAATATAATAATTTATCAATCTATAGGCGGTGTCCTAAATGTAGAGAGGAGGTAGTCCCTTTTATTGCCCTCTCCAGTCAGTCAGTAATTAACGCGTAGACAAGGCAGTTGTATGTTGCAACACATTCTACTCGTACAGTTTAGAGCACTTCCGCTTTCCTTATACGTGATAACCCAAGTTTTGCCACTTCTGGTTTTCCTCGGAGCTAGTGTGAATAAGTTGGTTTCTTGTCGAGTGAGTGTCTCCGGATTCCCCCGGCCTGCTAAGGTTTATTGTACAAGCACATGGTCTACTTCCGGTTGCTTCTCTGGCCTTGCAGTTTCCAAGGGCCCCTTTTAAATAATTAATCAAGATTCATCAGCCAAGCAGCAGTGTGTGGATCAAGACTCTGGAATTACAGGCACATAAGGACTTATTTCCTTTTCCTACTTTCCTCTTCTCTTATCCCCGATATGGGCTAAGGACGCATGAGTCTACCTGCACTGGTGTTAAGGTTTCTGCGTTTAAAGTAAGCGCCATTCCTTTTGGCTCGTTGAAGATAATAAATATTTGTGCTACGTATTTTAAATTTAATTTGATATTCATTTTCGTTCATATTATATGAGCCCATTTGCTCTCTCTTTATTCAATACATATTGAGTCCAAAATATTAAGTCCACTTAATATTTTCACCCCGTTTTTTTATTTTCATTTCCTTTTTTTATTTAACAGAGCCCAACAGAGGGACTGGAGAGCCTAACAGTGGCGCCCCCCTTACCTTTTTAATTTTCTTTTATTTTTATTTATTTCCTGTTTTTTACTAAACAATACGTATTGGAGGTTCCCCTACATCCGAAAAAGTGGTTTTTAAAAATTTCTCTGTGTGTGTATGTGTGGTCAGCATAACTCAAAAAAAAAAAAAAAAAAATCAAACCTATTATTTCATTTCTAATTTCAGCAAGGTGGGGGTGGGGAGGCCTGTAAAATAAGATTTTGGTCAAAATCTGTCAACCGGAAGTCTCATCACTTTACTCAGTGAATTCATCAGTTTTTTGCGATTTTCTCGAGAAAATTCATCTAAAGGGGAGTTGAGGAAAGAGGAGGTTTTTTTTTCTCCATTCGTATAAATTGAAGGCGAACTAAAACATCTAGTTGAAATAACTTTTGTGGTTGTAGGCTAATTATATTTAGTATAAATTAATTTGCTGTTAGCATCAATAAACCAAGTTATTTTTAGCCTTTAAATTTTTGTTTTATTTTTTAAATCTTAGATTTACCTCACGTTTCGGCGTTTTTATTACGCCATTCTTATGAGTAATTTTTTTTTTTTATTATGTGTTATTGTGTAGTCCAGTGTAGCTTTTATCTTAATTATTTGGTCGTTATGAATCTCATCATTGTAAATTGTAAAAAAAAAAAAATTTTTTCATTAATAATTTTAATAAGTCATTTTGATTGAGTATATATATCTCAAAAGTTATATTTTTTCTGATGAGAGTAGTTAGAAAGCTAAACTGGACTGTACAGTACCACATTATAAAAAAAAATTACTCCGAAAAACGCCGTGTAAATATAAGATGTAATCAAATAAAAGAATGAAATGAGTATTATAAGTATGTAAATCGTAGCAAGAGAAAAAGTCATATGAGTGTTTTTTTTTTTACATCAGATTTTCACGTAATCAGGAGACTTCAAAATATATACTTCCGGTGAGAAATTCGATATAGAAAATTTGACACGATCGTAATACTTCCTCTTATAATAATATAATAAAAGGAAGTAAAAATTTTACACCAGTTTCATGGTGGATAATTAATAATTAACTTTTTATAACTACATTATTTGGTAAGAAAATCGAAATAATTAAAATAAAATAAAGAAAACTTGTTAATGGCTGAATGATTTTGAAATTAGACGGAGAACTAGTACAAAATAAAATTGTAATATATGTATTGTTTTACAACAATATTTGACTTTGACCAGATAATTACTTATTTGTTTTTTTTTTGTTTTTTTTTAGGTCATATTATTATGATTAGAAGTACTGTTTCCGGACATTTACAGGCAAAAAAATAAATTAAAATAACAATAAAAAAAGATAAAGAAAAGTAAGGAAAACAGTGTGTTTGTTTAATTTATCTCCACGGCCGGACCACTTTAGAGCACAGCAGGATGCGCTATATGCTGTCGAAAAGGGACCGTTTGGCAAAAAAAAAAAAAAAAAAACAACATTATAAAAAAAATATGCTTTTATGATAGTTGGGTACATGTAAAGTAGTGTACTGTTTATTATTATAAACATCATTAAATTATATATTATATTTAGAAATACTTTAAAAGTGTTTTTCTATCTAAATAACTAATTGTTACATCAGCAAAATTACTCAAAAAAGTAAAAAAGATTGCTGGAATCCAAAATTTTATAAATATATTCCATTTAGATACTACCATGGAAGTCGGACAAGAAGTGTTGCGATCAAAATTTATCAACCGGAAACTACGACTTTAGTAATTTTTTTCGTTTCTCCATAAAAAAAAAAAAACAAATCTGGTGTGAAACATTCACACAACTTTCTCTTACTCCAGTTCTCAAAATGATAATTGACAAATTTTATAGTTTGTGTACCAAATTTAATGAAATTCGTCGAAAACTGAAAAAACTGTTCAGTAAAAGCGCACTTACGGTTTACTAATTTTCTTGAAACTCGGAATTTCAGCCATCCATTTATTTCTAACTAATTATGTTTGGATGATAGAATTGTATAATCAAAACGAGGATAGCACTTTAGACGAAATCTAACCCTACACTCCCCTAAAAGTGGCCTTTAAAGAATTTTCCCAGAGAAATGTTTTAGATAAAGTTGTAGATCTTTGCCAGTGTAGGTTTATATACGAAGTTTCATATAAAATCGTCGGGAGCCATTTTTTTTTTTGTTTTTGAGCGCAAATTATTGAAAACAAAGGAATTAAAAGCATTTAGTAAGTGTAACAGTAAACGCACTTCCGGTCATCCGAATTTTTTAAAACTCGGAATTTCAACAACATATTTACTTCTAATTAACATTATTTAGATGACAGAATTGTATAATAAACTGAAATAGCACTTTAGAGGAAAACCTAACCCCACTCCTCCCCCAAAAGTGCCCTTAAATGAATTTGCCCAGAGAAAAATTTTAAATAAAAGTTGTAGATCTTTGTCTGTGTAGTTGATATACCAAGTTTGAAAGAAATCGTCGGAGCCATTTTTGGCGGAAATCGCAAAAAAGTAAAAAAACCAATAAGTAAAGTGGTACTTCCGGTTGAGGAATTTTGACACATGACCCACTATCAGATGCCCTGCTGATACCTAGACGGAATATCAAGTTTCAACTTCCTACGGTTTTTCGTTTTTGAGCTATACTGTTCACATATATATACACGCGCACACAGACACACATACAGACTCACAAAGACACACACAGACCATTTGCTAAAAACCACTTTTTTTGGACTCAAAACGGTCTATTTCCGGTGAAAACTCGATATCGAAAATTTTACACGATTACAAATACTTCCTCTTACTAGGAGTAAGAGAAAGTAAAAACAAATCTGGTGTGAAACATTGACATGACTTTCTCTTACTGCGAAACGGCCAATTTTTTTCACACTTATAATTTCGTATTATTGTTTAAAACCGTCAACATTTTTATGGAGAAAGTAAAAAAAAAAAAAAACTTGGGAAAAACCATTTTCAGTAAAGTCACACTTCCTGTCATCCGATTTTCTTTAGACTCGGGATTTCAACAACATATTTAATTTTAATTAATATTATTTAGATGATACAATTGTGTAATAAACTGAACACCACTTTAGAGGGAATTATAACCCCCCACCTCTTCCCCAAAAGTGGCCTTAAATGAATTTTTCCGGAGAAATGTTTCAAATAAAAGTTGTAGCTCCATTGTACGTGTAGACAGTATTAGAAGTTCAAAGAAAATTATTTAAAGCTGTTTTACGAGAAAAATGCAAAAAAACTGTATAAACTACTTTCAGTAAAGCGCACACTTTTGGTCATCCGATTTTCTTCAAACACGAAATTTCCATAACATATTTAATTCTAATTAATATTATTTTAGTTGGCAGAATTGTTTAACTGAAATAGCATATTAGAGGAAAAACATAACCCCAATCCTCCCACAAAAGTCCCCTTAAATGAATTTTCTCGAAGAAATTTTTCAAAATTAATGTTTTATGTCTTTGTTTGTGTAATTGATATAAAAATTGGAAAAAAAAAAAAAACATTCAGTAAAGTGGCACTTCCGGTAGATGGATTTTGCCCGAAATCTTCTTGTCTCTGATGCGGTGGTTGAGCACCTAAACGGAATGCCAAGTTTGAGCGACCTGCAACTTTTCATTTTTGAGATATTCTTTTCACACACATACAGACCCTTTTCTTAACCACTTTTTTGAACTCAGGGAAACATGTATTTCTAGTGAAAACTCAATTTCGGAAATCTGTCACGATCTTAATACTTCCTCTAACATTAGTTACAGAAAGTAAAAACAAGAAAAACACTTCGATGATTATCTTTAAACATTGCTTACTTACCATATAATATATAAGGAAAAAAAAATCGAATATGTAATGATATGTATTTTACTAAATGATATGTATTTTATTATATATATAAACATGTGACACATAAACATCTTACATAGTACATTGTATATATTGTAACAGTTCAGCCTCACACGAGCCTTCCCCATGTTGTCAACCTAAAACTACATCTCCTTTTCATAGTTTGAATCACTATACCGGTTGGGCGGTCTTCTACTTCTGCTGCTTCGCCTGTTCACAACAACCCACTGTCCATCCCCATTCTCTTCATTATCATTACTTCCACCCTCTCCATCATCTGCAGGAATTGCAACTGACTCATTTTCCACGCTCAGTTTGGTGTCGTCATTTGGGTGATTTGACTCCTTCTGATCTGGAGCAAGGGTACCCGTATACGATGTGCCATTTATTGGCACCCCAAAATCAGGACTTTTCTCAGTTTCGAGTGGCACAGAAACTAAAAACTTCCTGTTGCGCCTTATGATTCCAAGTTCAGTTCTGACTAGGTAGGATCTCGGAAAATGTGCAGTTCGCATTACGGTGCCGTATCTCCGCAAGTCTGGGATCCAAACAGTGTCTTGAGTGTTAAGTGGTGGTAAAGATCTTGCCCCTTTTCTAGTATCAAAGTTCCTCTTATTTCTCATCTTGAGATTGTGATCTTTTCTTTTGAATTCCCCCATTCGGTGTTCGGTTACTGGCTGAAATGTTTTAATAGATGGCAAAGTCGAACGCAATTTTCTACCGTATAGAAGCTCCGCGGGAGAGAGACCAGACTCCAATGGTGTGTTCCTGTACTCCAGTAACCCAAGATTGACATCCTGGCACTTGGTTAATATTCGCTTCGCTATATCGACGGCCTTCTCTGCACTTCCGTTGGCCTGGGCATACTTAGGACTGGACACTTCACATGTAAATCCATACTGTTCAGCAAAGTTTCTGAATTCAGCCGAAGTGAACTGTGTACCTCCATCTGATCTTAATATAAGTGGCACACCATGGCGAGCAAATATGTTTTTTAAGCGAGCGATTACAGCCGCAGTTGTCAGATGATCGATATATAATAATTCCAAAAATCTTGACAAGTAATCCTGTGGTGTGATCTGATACCTGGTTACTGACAAATCATCGTTCATCTTCACAGTTTCTGGCAAATCGTCATTAACCGTATCCATATTTGTCTTCGACATCGCACTCAGTTACTTTTGTCACTAAACGTTAATTTCACACTTAAAATTCACAAATAAACTGCTCATAAATAACTACTACACTTGACACCATGTAATGATATGTATTTTATTATATATATAAACATGTGACACATAAACATCTTACATAGTACATTGTATATATTGTAACAGTTCAGCCTCACACGAGCCTTCCCCATGTGCCAACCTAACAACTACATCTCCTTCATAGTTGAATCACTATACCGGTGGGCGGCTTCTGCTGCTTCGCTGTTAACAACAACCCACGGTCCATCCCCAGTCTCTTCATCATTACTTCCACCCTCTCCATCATTTGCAGGAATTGCAACTGACTCATTTTCCACGCTCAGTTTGGTGTCGTCATTTGGGTGATTTGACTCCTTCTGATCTGGAGCAAGGGTACCCGTATACGATGTGTCATTTATTGGCACCCCAAAATCAGGACTTTTCTCAGTTTCGAGTGGCACAGAAACTAAAAACTTCCTGTTGCGCCTTATGATTCCAAGTTCAGTTCTGGCTAGGTAGGATCTCGGAAAATGTGCAGTTCGCAAGTCTGGGATCCAAACAGTGTCTTGAGTGTTAAGTGGTGGTAAAGATCTTGCCCCTTTTCTAGTATCAAAGTTCCTCTTATTTCTCATCTTGAGATTGTAATCTTTTCTTTTGAATTCCCCCATTCGGTGTTCGGTTACTGGCTGAAATGTTTTAATAGATGGCAAAGTCGAACGCAATTTTCTACCGTATAGAAGCTCCGCGGGAGAGAGACCAGACTCCAATGGTGTGTTCCTGTACTCCAGTAACCCAAGATTGACATCCTGGCACTTGGTTAATATTCGCTTCGCTATATCGACGGCCTTCTCTGCACTTCCGTTGGCCTGGGCATACTTAGGACTGGACACTTCACATGTAAATCCATACTGTTCAGCAAAGTTTCTGAATTCAGCCGAAGTGAACTGTGTACCTCCATCTGATCTTAATATAAGTGGCACACCATGGCGAGCAAATATGTTTTTTAAGCGAGCGATTACAGCCGCAGTTGTCAGATGATCGATATATAATAATTCCAAAAATCTTGACAAGTAATCCTGTGGTGTGATCTGATACCTGGTTACTGACAAATCATCGTTCATCTTCACAGTTTCTGGCAAATCGTCATTAACCGTATCCATATTTGTCTTCGACATCGCACTCAGTTACTTTTGTCACTAAACGTTAATTTCACACTTAAAATTCACAAATAAACTGCTCATAAATAACTACTACACTTGACACCATGTAATGATATGTATTTTATTATATATATAAACATGTGACACATAAACATCTTACATAGTACATTGTATATATTGTAACAGTTCAGCCTCACACGAGCCTTCCCCATGTTGCCAACCTAACACTACACTAGAGTTCTATGGGACAGTGGGACGGTGACTTCAAGTCTCCCTCTCACTATTATGGAACTGCGCAGTTTCAAATATGTTTAGTTCAGTATTTCGCTAAGTTTTTCACATTTAGTGAAATGTCCGACTTCTAAGAAAATATTCTATCAAAAACTTGGAGACTTGCATTAAAAGAAAGTTATGGTGATGTTTTGCCTACATCAGTTCTCTATCTGTAGACATCATTTTTCTTCTAGTATTTTTTTTTTTTTTTTTTTTTTTGAGGGGGACCAACGCATTGCGGCCTTACGATCTATTGTGCTATGCCTGCTGGATGCCGTAGGCTGTCCACAGCACCCAAGCAGATGTCCCAGAGGAACATCGTCTCTTCAGCACCTCGATCAGGTTAAGATCCCTAAGGAATCCTAATAACCTGACGGGCTCTAGGGAGAGCACATCCCTCTCTTCCACCTGGTAACTACTCAGGTTCTCAAATCTTCTCTGGGTGGCCGCCTCGCAGACCGTTAGGAGATATAATGGAATTTTCTCCATCTCCCCACAGAATCTGCATGTGCTGTCACTTTCCATACCCAGCTTCGTCAGATGTGCTCTGAGTCCACAATGCCCCGTGAGGAAACCTGTAAGAACGCGGAGTTTGTTCTTACTCAGGCCGATGCAGGCCTCCGATCTCCGTTAGTTACAACTTCCCAGGTAGATCTTGGCCTGCCGCTAACTGGGGAGGGAGTTCCTCTAGTCATGCGCAGAATTAAACCTTAAAGTTGGCACTCGTGATGCAATGACTGAAATTCAAACTACTTAATTATCTTTTTCTCCTACAAAAGATTTTTAAATTTTAAACATCAGCACAATCTTCTGGTCATCAAATGGTCTCTGGTTGTATGTGTGTGTGTCCGTTTGAATGTGTTTTTGTTTGTTTGTGAACACCTCTTAAAATGAAAAATTGAGGCAAACTAAAACATTGTTATTCAATTTAAGATACCTCTTTCGGATACGTAGATGTCGGTTCAAAAAATCAACTTTGCTGAATGGTGTTATCCAGTTTTGTTGCGTTTTCTCGCACTGAGCTCCCATAATTACTTAATACGTTTTCTTTAAAAGGATAAGAGAATATTAATAATAAAATAAAAAAATTATTGATTTATATCTTAATGAAATAAAGAACAATTTAAAATTAAAAAAAATAAGAACAAAAAAAATACTACAATATTTTGTGGCAAGTTGTGTGAAACAAAAAAGAAAATATAGTAAGACCCATTGTGATATACAAGAAGACATGAAGTCATGTCATACCGGTTTGCAGTTCTTGGATCTCTCTCTCTCTCTGACCGAGAACGGTAACTTTTTAACACAAATGATGAGTAGATAAAGATCATTATGACGTATTCCAAGGTTTCTTTTATATCGATAACATTTTTTTTACTATAAGCACATAAATATGACATATTCTTCTTTATTATTATTATTGTTATAATCTTACTTATTTTCTCATATTGCCATAAGATTGCGTCGTGTTGAATTTGCGAAATTGAGTTTTCACCGAAATTACGTGTTTCGAAGTCCTCTGAGTACAGAAAAAACTTAGTTTCTAGCAAATAGTGTGTGTGTGTGTGTGTGTGTGTGTGTGTGTTTTTGTGCATGTATGAGTGAGCGAACAAAATGCCTCAAAAAAGAAAAATCGCAGGAAGCTCAAAAGGTGGTTTTTTCCGTTTATGTGTCAACACCGCATCTGGCATGAAGGTTCCGGACAGAAAATCCATCAACCGGAAGTTGCGACCTTACTGATTTTTTTTTTCCCCCACAAATTTTTTGCAAAATTCTCTTTAAACTTTGTATTCTATGAATATATACTTTTATTTTTTCAAGCCGATTTTTCGAACATAGGAACTTATGTGTATGTGACTTAGACAGTGCTTACCATTAATCCCAACAAAACGGAAATTCAGTTTAGTGTTAAATTTGAATCGTTTTAGCTATCGAGGTCATTAATGGAAAGAACAGTTTTCGAACGGGAAGTTGTTAAATAAAAGTATTAGGTTTATCTGTGTAGAGTTGGCCTTGATATAGTGCAGTTATATGTAAGATAAAATATTTTCTTTAAATTTCAAAGTTTGCTCGTAGCTCTTAACATAAATGTACCAGTGGTGGGGAGACAAGTGTCAACCTACCAACAGAGGTAAATAGAGAGAATGATTTATTACATTGTAGAGAGCCAATAATGAATAAACATACTTGAATTTTTAACGTCTCAGATTCCTCTGAATCTCCTTGAAGCAATTTTTTCATAAAAATGTTTTAAATAAAAGTGATACTGCTCGTAACCGTTTTCTTGAATTAAAAAAAAAAAAAAAAAAAAAAAAAAAAAAAAAACCCTATTTTATAAAAGCGCACTTCCGGTAAACCGATTTTCTTAAAATATAGAAAAATCGTAATGACTCCAAAACATATATTTTCTAGTAAAAACTCAATTTCCCAAAATGTGGCACTAATGCAATACTTCCTCTTACTAGGATTAAGAGAAAGTAAAAAAATCAACCGTTTCAAGAAAATCCAAAATTTTAGAAAAACCATTCAGTAATGTTTTCAGCACTTTCCTATTAACCTATTTTTTTTTTACAAACACAGAATTTTAGTAATGTATTTAATCTATATAGATAGAAGCATTTATATAAACCATTTATATTTAGCAATTGCTAAATAACCTGGGGGACTTCAGAATCACCTCTTCCCTGGTCAGGGAGTGCAAGGACTCCCTGGAATTGTTCTCCCGGCACAATAAAGTGCGGCTGGAGAACAATTTCTGGATGGGTGCCGGGACACAAGGCGATAAAAGGTAATGAGTTACCAACTGACCAGGAATAGAGTGAACACTCCATTCTGTGGGCCGGAACTCGCCCTGGGGATAGCCAAAAGGAGGCGAGGGTGTCTCTGAGGAAATGGACTCAGTGTGAACACACCCGTTACTGGAGGCACTGGGGCAAAACTCAGCAAGGTGGTGATGCCAGGGCTGTGTTAGAGAAGAGAGACCCTAGGTCTAGGCAGGAATCAGAATTGTCTGATAGCGAGCCTGTTCACAGGGCAAGGTAGGTGGGATTAATTAACTCAGAGCCCTTGTGCAGACTATGTTAGTAAGAGGAGGAGACGGCCTCTCACCTGCTGTTCGATTGCGGTACGAATCTTTGGCACGTTGAGACCGGAGGAGATCTTATTGCAAGGACTAGTGGGGAAGGCACTTGACTTCATGAAGAAGGGAAGGTTTTCTCTACTTAACACAAGGGGGTTGGCACAATAAGCTGGCTGCGGTATGTGGATTGAATTCCCCCTACCACAGGTCCAATCTAATCTAATCTAAATGACATTTTAGAGGAGGAACGTTTAATATTTGTAGCTCCCTCAAAACTCCCTAAGAAAATCAATTTTCTCGGAAGAATGTTTCAAATAACAAGTTACAGCTTTTATAATTGATACAGTTGATATTTTACGAAGTTTAAGGAATAGTTGGAAGAGAAAATTGCGGAGAGCTGAAAAAATAAAAATAAAAATCATACAGTAAAGTTGCCTGATTCTGGTTATTATATTCTAACCGAAACTTTTGTGTCGGATCGCATGTAATGCTTTCCAAAACGGAATATCACATTTCGAGCTTCCTGCAATTTTTCGGTTTTTGTGATATTTTGAACTCTGGCGATCCCTGTTTTCAGAGAAAACTCAATTTCGAAAATTTGAAATTATGGCCACTAATAATAGACGGATATTCACTTCACGTTATTCAGTGAAATGAAAACAATTAAATGGAAAATTTGCTAATTAAACTAATGAATGAATAAAATTTAAACTTTCTTGAAAAGCAATAGCAACAGGTGTTATAATATACAGGTCATCTCATTCATAAGAATAATATTGAAATATGGTAAAAATTGTAATAAATGATTTCCCAACATTAAACAATAATAATAAACATAATAAAAAGATATAAATCGGCCAATAACTTAAAGACAAAAAAACAACACAAGTTACATAAAACGGAAGATTGTATTTATTATAGCACCAAGGTTATACTTTAGTAGTGGGTAATAAATAACTGGGCCGAATTACAACAAATACTATTTTGTTTTCAATAACGGAAATAAAGTGATCATATCCACATATCTCGTTCGATTTATTTTTTTATGTCCTTTATTGTGTGTTTAATTTAAAGAAATAGATTTAAATTATAAGATAATTTTGAACAGTTCTAGTTTTTCCTCACTAGTCTAATATGATGTGCCCTGTTATTCCAGTAAAATCAGTTAATAAATTTGTATTTTTATTATTCAATGAGTATTAAAATGTTTTTAATCGCTAGAGATTGAATGTAATCGCAGTGTTACCATCTTTCATTTAATCATGTTTCCAGTTTTGTTTAGAATTAAACATAATAAATTAAAAACAAAAGTATAAATTATACATAAAAAAAAAACCTATGGCGCAACAGCCCATGAAGGGCCAACGCTTGCCAGAGACGATTTGAATAGGGGTGAGTGGTAAGCATACCGCAGTTCCCACGCCGTTTAGTTCCGGTCCTCGCTACCTAGGGCGCTACTAACTGTGCTCGTCACTTTTTATATCAACACCGACATTGCCCTCACGGGAATTGAACCTTGAATTCTCGCACGAAAGGCTAGTGCGCCAGCCACTAGAACAACGCGTGAGGACATAATTTATACATAGGTATAATAAATTAACAATAAACAATAGTAATTAACAACGACAATAAATTAAACCTAATAATCCTTTTCTTAGTTTCTACTGTAAAAGTGGCATATTGTGATCACAACAAATTTTACTAAATGTACCGTCGAAGCGAGTACCCGGGTCGAGTCCAGCCGTGCTGCCCTTAGATTTTTTCTTCCTAGGAGCCTCTACAGCTCACTGTCCGGTGATGGACAGTGTGTCTATAACGAGAAATAATGTCCGGAGGCCGGCAGTGAACTGAGAAGGCGCCGGGCGCCAATGACCATAGATGTTGACGCGCCTTAAATTTAAACAAAAAAAAAAAAATAAATTGCGAAATTAAGTTATCAATATATAAAATTTTAAAAAAAATCGTTGAGAGCTATTTTTTGGATAACTTGTGAAAAACGGAAGGGAACAAAAAACTCATTCAATAAAGTCACACTTCCTATTGATAGGTTTTGATCGAAACTTTGACAAGACTTGCGATGGTGGTGGTAACTAAACGGTTACCAAAGTTTGAACATCCTGTGAATTTTCACTTTTTAGATATTTATTCCACGGGCACACACTTACATACAGACCCGCGCTAAAAAACTTTTTTTTCGTATTAGGAGTTCTAAAAATGTATTTCGTGTGTATAGAACATTTCTAAAATTTGACACGATCATAATAAAAAAAAATCTGGTTGGAACACTCATACGATCTTTTCTTACTGCAATTTACACAGTTATTAGGGGCGGGTGTTGGTGTATTGGTTATGAGCATGGACTTGTAAGTGGGAGGACCCCAGTTCGAGTCCAGCTTTAACTAAATTTTATATTTGTTTAAAAAATGTTAATAGTAAAGTAGGTGCTTCCGCCCCCGTCCACGACACCTAATTTGGTAGTTGGTAATTTGTAGTTGGACGTTAAGCCCGCCTGAAAAAATAGGCATTACTTTACTTTACTTACTTTTACAAGATATAATGGCAAATTTCCAGCAAACTTCTAATTCTCGTACTAGATATTATGATTAGTTTGATAGTTTTGTTCAGACTTTGTTGTGTTTTGGATGAGAGGGTACTAACACTAACTTAAAAGGTGTTTGTATCTGCACGGACAGTCAAGTTGCGCTGAAGGCGCTGAGTTCATGTGTCTTCACTTCCAGGTTGGTTTTAGAATGTTCTAAAAGACTGGAAGAGCTTTCTTCTCTGAAGGATGTGCTTCTAGTATGGGTGCCAGGTCACATGAGAATTTTCGGAAATGAGCAGGTGGATAGGTTTGCCAAATTAGGCGCCTCTCCTCCTTTCATTGGTCCCGAGCCTGCTGTTGGCGTGTCTTCTGGCACTTGTCTGTCAGGCTTCCAGACATGGATAGCTTCACAGCATTCATCTTTATGGATGAGCTCAGTTGGTTTTCGGCAGTCCAAAATGCTCATCGGGGGTCCGGACAAGGCCATTAGTGAGACGTTGCTGTGTTTTTCACGAAGGGAGCTCTCTCAGACATCTGGTTGGATCTCTTACTGGACATTGTGGTTTAAGGCGACATCTCTTACATAATGGGAGCTCATGCCGGATACATTTTGTAAATCTGTGATACAGAGAGGAACACCATCTATCTTTATGACTGATTGCTTTTGCTGTGTTGTGAGGAAATTTGTTCAGGACCTTTGGTCGGAATAGGGATGTCCTTTGGAAGAGCCTTAGGCCTATTTCCGCTTAAGGTTATTGTCCGATTTATTCGGACTGCGTTGAATCTTAGATGGATTAGATCCGGGTCTGGATTTTTGTTGTAGACCCGGTTTGTTGTTGTTTTTCTTGGGGTAGCTATATGGGCCCAGTGAGGCTTTGGATAGCGTAGGGTTTGGTCCCTTGCCACAGACAAATAATAATAATAATTTGTTCAAACTTATGATTTTTATTAGTGGCCTTCAAGGTTATATCATATTTTAATCATAATTCCACTTTTTCGAAACAGGCATACCCTAAACCTCTCTAAATGTACTTTTTTGAAAAAAGTTTCAAAAAAAGTAATAGTTTTTTGTAGTTATAGTCGCATATTTATAATCGCAGAAAACTGTTCAGTAAAGCCACACTCTCAGTCAACCAATTTGGCAAAACATTTAATTCCAATTTATATTATAGAGATTATGGTATCGTATAATAAACTGAAATAACACTTTAGAGGTAATATAACCGGCAGCCCTTCCACAAAAGCTCCCTTAAATGAATATTCTTGGGTAAATATTTTAGATAAAATTTGAAGCTCATTATATATATATATCAGGTTTAAAGATAATCGCAAAAAAATTGAAAGATCCATTCAGTTAAATAGTCGAGCAATTTTTGAAAACCTTATTGTCAGCTTCCCTGTTGAATCTTAAATGAAATATCAAGCTTGAACTTTCGGCGATTTACCGTTGTTGATTTATGGTTCAAAAAATCTGGTGTAAAACACTCACACAACTTTCTCTTACTCCAGTTCTCAGCATTATAATTGACGAATTTTATACTTTGTGTATCAAATTTAATGAAATTCTTCGAAAACTGTTCAATAAAAGCGTACTTCCGGTTTACTAATTTCCTTGAAACTCGAATTTGGGCCATCATTTATTTTCTATTAATTTTCTTTGGATGATAGGATTTTATATCAACTGTGATAGCATCAGAGACTTCTCCGTGGAGCCTGGTGAACCAACCACTATGATAGTACGGTTAGGAGAAAACCTAACCCCCCCTTAAATGAATTTTCCCAGGAAATTTTCAAATAAAAATTGTAGATCTTGTGTCTTTTGGTAGTTGATATAAACCAAGTTTGATATACCCAATGGTCGGAGCCTTTTGAGAAAAACGGCAAAAAAATAAAATCCACTAGTCAAGTGGTACTTCCGGTTGAGGACTTTTTGCAGATAAGCGTACTGTCAGATCCATGTGATACCTAAACAACTATCAAGTGTTGTTTTTGTTTGTTTCAATTTCTACGGTTTTTCAAAAAGAAAAAAGTTTTTTCGTTTTTATCTCATGCGTCACCATACATACCTACACATACATACATACATACACACACAGACCATTTGCTAAAAACCACTTTTTTGGACTCAGGGGACCTCGAAACGGCTATTTCCGGTGAAAAATCGATATCAGAAATTTGACATGATTAAAACACTTCCTCTTACTAGGAGTAAGAGGAAGTAAAAATAAGTCATAGACCTACTGAATAAGTACGTACACGACGAATATCTTGGGAAGATTTCGTTGGGAGGCGGATTGTATTTTTTGTTATGTCAGTAATTTATTGTTTGACTTGGTATTATGATTGATGATAGCTCGGGTAGTATTTAGCTGGCCTCTTAGGAATATCGAGTAAAAAAGTAAAAGTAAAGTAAAGTAATGCCTATTTTTTCAGGCGGGCTTAACGTCCAACTACCAAATTAGGTGTCGTGGACGGGGGCGGAAGCGCCTACTTTACTATTAACATTTTTTAAACAAATATAAAATTTAGTTTATACGCTGGACTCGAACTGGGGTCCTCCCACTTACAAGTCCATGCTCATAACCGATACACCAACACCCGCCCCGAATATCGAGTACTGAGCGGTTCTTTAGGGCACCTAGTTATTTAGTCTGGTATGAAAGAGTGTATATATATATATGTATTTATTGTTTGTTGAATACGAATGAAATAGTCTTTTATTTATTTCACTGGATATTTTGTTGGGCCTTGCCTCATGACTTCAGATCAGAATCAGCAACAGGTTTTTTGTACTCGTGTTGTTCTTGGTGAGTTAACTTGACGCGCTGGTATGACCGTGAGCTCAGGTACTGTCTCTCGTATATTAATTAAAAAAAAAAATTAAAAAACTTAAAGTGGAGACCTCTTTACTTTTATAAACTAGTATATTCAAGGGACGTGTATTTCTGATAAAAACTTAATTTCCCAAACTACATACGATCGTAATACTTCGTAAAAGATTCTAAAGATTTATTAATATAATCCTAAATGATATATAACAAGTTTTGTCTTGAATTTATTCGGTTTTTATATCTGCTAGAAGAAAAAAATGTATGTAACATGGAAATAAAAAAAAATTGAATAGATAAAGCCTTGGAAGGTGAAATATAGGTCACTAAGGTGTTGATAAACTATATGTTTAGGATGGAAAATAAAAAAAAAAGCAATCGTTAATTTTAGGAAGAGAAGAGAAGAGGTCACGGCCTGTTGGTCCACACTAGTAGAGTGAGAGAGAATGAGACAGTTAGACACGTCAACTTGGGCTAGAGTTGAATGTTATTTGGCTAGTAGCTACCTGTAGTACTGCTTGCTTGGTAGTAGAGAACTAGACCTACCTCTTGGCAATGTCAGTACAAGAAATTTGTTTCCCATGGAAATGAGGGTAATCAGTTAGTGGCTTGTACGAATCCGCTATACCATCCCAAATAGAGCGTAATTTAACACTCAACAAATACTATTGTTTTAATTTCTCTTATTTAATAATTGCAATAGAAAAAAATAAAATAAAATCTTCGATAATAGGGTTTTTTCAAATAAATTTTCATGATAGTAATTCTCCAGTAATCGATTAATAAAGAAATCGATTTCACCTTGAAGAATACAAAATTTGAATAATACCAAATAAATTGGGTAACTTAAAATACAAAAAAAAAGCAGTGATTCTCGAAATTTTAAGTGCACACATTATTTTTGTTAAATCATTTATGCGAAATTCTAGTTTCAATTTGCTTAAAATAGTAAAATTAAAAGTTTTAAAATAATTCTCATAGTTCAATGAAAGGAATTGGATTAAAAAAAAAAAAAAAATTTTTTTTTTTGTAATATTTGATTATATCTTGAATTACGAAGGGAAAAATGCTACTAATTTAAAAATTAAATAGGTTACCTATTAAATCTTAATAAGTCTGTATGTTTTTATTTCCTGTGAATCTATGAAATTTTCATTTTACTATATATCTCTTTTGTCCCGGGGCACCCAAAAACCGGCATCTCCCACCCATCTACCTCTCACTTTGAAAACCTCTGGCATATAAAATATAGTATAAATGTATTTGAAGTCTATTTTTATCAGCTTAAGAAATAGCAAGATGATTTATTAGATATAATATATACACAACTTCACTGACAGAATTCCACAAAACGAAATGGTAAAAAATGGAAGAAAAGAGTACTGTTATAGTGATATCCAATAACCAATATAATATAGTGGAAATAGGTGCGAAAATATCGATACAGAAACTATCATTATAAAGAATATAGGATATATAAAATCTAGGTTATTGTTAAGTTTCCTCCACATAGTATATTAACTGGTATATTACTATTAAATATTTTCATAAAATCAGTCAAGTTGAATTTATTATCAGTTAATAAATAAACAAATAAAAAAGATATTGATCTTTTTTATCAGACTTCCGAGAAAAAGTGTATTAATCGACATAAAAGTTTTCATTTTCATTTTCACAATCAGTTACTAGTATAAGAAGAATTGTAAGATCAGGGAAGGGAATAGTAGCTAAGTTGGTTAGGTACTGAACTCCCAGGTTCGAGTCCAGTTGTGATGCGCTTAGATTTTTATCTTCCTGGGAGCCTCTATAGCTCACTGTTTGGTGGTGGACAGTGTTGTCTGTAACGAGAGAACACTGTCCGGAGGCCGATAATGTAGTGAGAAGGCTCCGGACACCAATGACCATAGATGTTGACGCGCCTTAAATTTGCACAAAAAAAAAGTTGTATTTAGCAATTTTAGAGAAATTAAAAATACTAACAACTTTTAATTTCTATGGCTTGCGTGCATTTTGAAACTTATCAAGTGTGGTCAATTCAAAGAAACATGTTTTATTCCTGTATGACAGGAATATAGTTACAAGTGAGACGGTCGGGCAGGTATAACTCCCG
The DNA here is from genome assembly GCA_011037195.1 of Triatoma infestans. NCBI lineage: Eukaryota > Metazoa > Arthropoda > Insecta > Hemiptera > Reduviidae > Triatoma > Triatoma infestans. The sequence continues at coordinate 166,598 of JAAEAF010001637.1, read as the reverse complement.
CAAGAGAGCTTGCGTGGATGACTCAGTTGTAGGACAAGGGGGCGGCAACGGTGGAGAAATCCCTCAGGTAAGCATATCCTCAGCCAGTCTGATTATAACAATCTATTTTTGTGATATTTATATAAAGCGAAATATAATATATAATTTCATAGGACCTGCTAGAAGCAAACAATGCAACGTATGAATCTGAACTGTGGTTGAACATTCCTAGCCAATATGTCTCCCCCTCCCCCGGCAATGGGATATGCATCCAGTTGCGACAATGACAGCTATAGATTCACTGAACTGTACTATAATTCTAAAATAACATGTAAATACCAGAAATAATTATGAGTCCGCTACTAGACTTGTGACGCATCACTGATCATAGTAAATGGTGCAAATAAAAAAAAAAGTAAAAAAAAAAAAAAATGCAATAATTCTGATTGTATTCAGTTTAGATTTGTCTAGTTACAATGATTCTTCTTCCAATTACATAATTTTGTTTTTTCTTTCTTTTCTTTCTGATTAGTATTTTTAATAATTACTATGTGTTTAAAATCACGTTTGTATTTCCTAATTAAATGAGTAATTAACTTTGGAAGATTTCAATTTAATTGAAGCCTATTCAGAAAGATTTTATGTCCATTTATCGCTGAGATGTTTCAAACAAACGCAGGTAACAAGTGTTTTTAACTAATATATTTTTGTGTTCAGAATATCTGATAATTCCAAGGCCAAAAACCAGAAATGGACCTCAATATCGTCTTGCCAAAGATTTTCGACGATACTAATTAATGAAATTTATAAGGTTATACTAAAATGTAAAATGTTTCTTTACAGGTAGTTTACATAGGAGAAGGTTATGTTCCGATAAATACACAGTTGAGATCCAGACCATTAGAGCATGCTTTGCTGGATTGGAGAGCACAGTCTGGACTGGAAACATGGGATTCTAGAAGATATATTAATAATAAAACCAGAGTTCAACGTAAGTACTGAAATGTTCATTAAGTCTAAACATGTCCTTGTTCAGTATAATATCGATCTACTTTTTCTCCTTTTTTTTTTTTGATGCGATTTCCTCTTATAGGAGAAAGTGAAAGTAAAACATTTGAAAAAAAAATCTAGTGTGAGAAACACTAGACCACTTTCTCTTACTGCATTAAATATAATTATAAAATTGGCGAAATTAATGTCCTAAAAAAAGATGCCACTTAAAAATTCAATAATATTTACACAATAATCCAGAAGACAGCGCTAATAGTTTGCTCACTTTCAAATAACTTTTGAACGGTAATGCCACAGATAAAGATATTCCTCAGGACACCATAGAATCAACTTTCCCGTGAAAATTAATTTCAAATAAAGGTGATAGGTTTGTATCTGTGCATCCAAGTGTATAGAAAATCATTGTAGCCGCCCGTTTTCGAAAAAACACAGAAACTTATTATGTAAAGTCGCACTCCCAGTTAAAAGAATTGGAATTCCAGCTATGCTTCTTAAGAACGTTAATGTTATGTAGGTGGTAGAACATAAGACGTTAGAGGGAAGGTTATCATTGTGTTCCCTCCCGGAAAATGTTTCAAACAGAAGTGCTAGGCCTTTTTCCTGCAATTTTTCATTTTCTAACTCCAGAAATCCGTTACAGCCCTTCTGTAAAAGAAAAAAAAAAATTAAAGTAATTGGTTTATATATAAATAAGTTTATTTTTTTAAATTATAGGTATTCGATCGATGCCATGACAATCGAGCGCTTTATTTTGACGATATTCTTCCGCCAAAATTTACCCACCTTGTTGTGTATAACCTTCTCCCACTCTTTGTTGCTTCTCTATATGTTCATAGAAAAACTTGCTTCTTTTTTATTTTACATCTGCTTCGATGAATGAATTAATTACTTCACTCTTGTCACGAGACATTTTATAATTAACCTTTGTTTCAATTATACATCTTCGCTTCTGCTAAATTCAGTTATCTATACACATTTCTTCTTAACACAAACACTTTCACCAGGGCCCTCTCTAGCGATTACGTCGCCCCGGGACAAAAAAACGACTTGCTGCCTCTTAAGAATACATATATATTTTTTAAGCAAGTCAATGCACGTTCAAACACAAGCTGAAGCAGCGCTATGTTCGCGTGCTAATGCTATTCTGTTCAGAGAAATGTATGCATGTTCACACACGTTCAGGCATCGTCGTTTACAAATTCTGCGTTGATTTTTCAATAATAGTGTAAATATCTTTAGCTTTTAGGCAAACAATACAGATACGCTAAGCACTGTAAATTTTTAGCGAACAAAAATCGATATGTGAAATTTTCTTTCTATTAATTGATTACACATCAATATTTTTTTCAAACTTTAAGCCAAAATCGCGCCCCTTAATTTTGGTGCCCCGGACAAATGTGAAAAGCTTTCACACTCAACTCTTAGCTGAAACTTTAGCTTCGACCAGTCTTCAGCATTTTTGCTTCCCAATCTAATTACAGGGTGAATCACATTTTATTGTTAATTATTTTAATTATCATTTTTATTCTATATAACTCTCGCTTCTAAAATTTTTCTTTTGAAATTTCTTGTTCCTGTAATTGACTTTTTGCCTATCTCTAGTTTACCACTCAAACAGTGGCTGTTTTGGGGGAAAAAATCAAGAAAACAATTCAATAAAATGTATTTCCTGTAAATTTTGTACAAACAGTCACTTGTTTGTATAATTTCCCAAACTGTTACAACCCCCCCTGAAAAAAATTCCGATACATCGAGTGCTATATAAAATCAAGTGTCACTAAAAACACTTGCTTTTAGTGGCCGAAAAAAAATCTCCAAGCTTCGTTATCTTCCTACATTAGAGAATCAGTAACTACTTTTCATAAAGATCTTGCAGATAGTTAATTTTTAGTATTAGTAGATTAGTTATTGATCTAGAAATCCGTTATAGCATGCATATTCCTTTTATTCCTGACCGGCTTTGGATTTTCATTCATCGTCAGAGCAAATTCACCATGTTCGTGTAGACTTCAATGCAGTGTTCTGTTACACTCACACTTGTTGGTTTTCAGCATTGCGGACCCAACCACATATTCAACAATTAGTTATTCAGTTAAAATAAGTAGCCACTTAAGGGGAAAGGAAAATACAGTAGCCACCTCTTCAGAAGATGTTGAATACTCGTGCTAATATCTCAACGCTTTCAGAGGCAACACTAACTCTCCCATAAATACACGAGGGCAGCAAAGATAGTTGAAATAAGTAATTATTTGGGTTTAGCATAATCCGAGGGTGCACGTATACACACTCACTTCCAGATAGACGTTTCTTTTATTATTACTTTTACTAACGTTCACAATATGTTTTATCTTAACTACTCCCGTTTGTTGAAAGTACATCTTCAACTAAGAGATGGTAGCCATCTCCTCTGGGATCTGTGCGGGAATTATAGTCTGGCAAACTCTAAGCACACTTACACAATGTACAAAGGGACGTACTGTGAAAGTAGAAATGTGCACTTACTTAGATTTAGCGTATTCACATTCTAACTCCAGTTCTCCCGAGGAAGTCACAGTAGATCTTTTTAGCGAGTCACAGTGGATAGCCACTTTCTCGTTTAAAAAACCTGATGCTATAGGGAGCAGATTTGTATGCTATGGAAATACTTGTTAGCTTTTTTCAAAGTTCATGAAATTATTAGTTATCATTAGTTCCTAAGCAGATCTAATTCCTGCGGCAATATAACACTAATCTCAGGATAATATTTAAAAAATGAAAAACAAACTAAATAGAAGATTGAAAGATCGCCATAATAATATTATAACATGGTTACAAAAAAAAAAAAAATCATATCATTGCATGCAATCTATTGTGAAAAAAAAAAAAATCTCTCATTCAGATTAAATTATAAAAAAATAAAAAAACAAAAGAAACAAACAATAAGAAGTAAAAAAAATAATGTAAATATAGCATATTAATGTTAATATTTTTACATTGTTGTAAATATAGATTAGTAAATCATTTCCTTTCAGTGGCAGGTAGTTACATATTTTGCAAGCGACATAGTACATTACATATTTCGTTATTGTATTATATACTGCACCAGATGATTCACTTGGCTCATTCATATCTGATAATTTTACGCAACTTGCTTTTTACCTTATCAAAATATATTTAAAATAAAAAAATTAAAAAGAAAAATACAGAACTGGCCCAAGGATAAGTTTTCAATCGATGATGTCAAAATTTTTTTTTTTTTTTTTGTAACATAGGTAAATGAAATTACAGAATCCATGGAAAATAAATAAACTTTGGAAGGAAATTAAGAAGGAATATAATTTCCATAGAAATTACAATACTAAATATAATTTAGAGAGCTTTGTGCACTATATTATTCCCTTTTGGCAAAAACATTTAAAGCATTATAAAACCTGCTGCACTAATTAATTGCTTAATAAATATGTTAATAATTTGCGGTTTATTGATTTCTGGATCAAAACAATCGTATTTGTTTCGTATTCGTCTTTGTTTGAAACACTTATACGACTTTCACTTATAAAACAATTAATAGAATTTATTACAAAAATCTTATCTTATTATCAGGTTCGCTAGTAGAAAGTAAACGAAATATGAAGTATTTCGGTAAAAACTCTATATCGAAAATTTGACAAGATTGCAAAGCCAGTAGTAAGAGAAAGTAAAAAAAATGTGTGAAACACTCACACAACTTTCTCTTACTCCATATTCAAAATTGTAATTGATAAACTTTATAGATACTATACCAAATTTCGTTGGTGTTTTTGTGGAGAAAAAAAAATAAAAAATAAAAAAACGCGATACACTTCCGGTTTACTAATTATCTTGAAACTCGGAAATTGGCAATCTATTTTATTTCTAATTAATTTTGCCTAATGGTAGAATTGTTTATAATCAACTAATTAGTATTTTAGTGACAAAAACCCCACCACTACCCCAAAAGCCCGCTTAAATGAGTTTACCCGGAGAAATGTATCAAATATGTTGTAGCTCTCTTTATACGTGTTATACGTTGCAGCCGTTTTAGAGAAAAAGTAGAACATTGAAAAATATTTTTCAATAAAAACTCACTTCCGGTCATCTGATTTTCTCCAAACTCGGAATTTCAACAACATATTTAATTCTAATTAATATTATTCATAAGATAGAGTTTGTGTTATAAACTGAAAATAATATAAATTCAAAAGTGCCCTTAAATGCATTTTTTCTGGAGAAATGTTTCACACAAAAAATATGTAGATCTTTGTATATGTAGTTGATAAACCAAATTTAAAGAAAATCTTTAGTGCCATTTTTTTGAGAAAAATGAAAAAAAGTGAAAAAAATAATTTTTTAAAATGGTATTTTCAATAGAGGAATTTTGACAGATAACGTACTGTCGGATTCCACGGTGATACCCAAACGATATATCAAGTTTGAAATATCTGCGATTTTTCGTTTGTGACCTATATTGTTCACATACATACATACACACACCATTTACTAACAACCGCTTTTTTTTATCCACAAGACCTCATAACGGATATTTCTGGTGAAAACTCGATGTCAAAAATTTGACACGATTACAATACTTCCTCTTACTAGGAATAAGAGGAAGTAAAAAGACACTGCTGTGACTAGCCTTAGGAAATCTTAGTAGCGAAGGCCATGTATTAAAAAGTGCTGGGAACCCCAGTGTGAATACCACGCGCCCCTCAATAAAACTGGCCTTTGGCAGTTGGAATAAGACTTATTAGCCTTTCATGGCCTGTTGCACCAAGTTTTTTTTCTTTCTCTAAAAAGAGGAAGTAATTTTCGAAATTGAATTGCACGTCTTGAGGTCCCCTGAGTCCCAATAAGTGAGACCGAATAAAGTGAGCTCTCTCTCACTTTAATGAAAAATCGCAGAAAGTTCATATGAAACATATCTCTGAGAACATTTTATGAGGTTAATATTAATATAATTTCCATGCTAATAATATTAATTAGAATTAAAATATTGAATCGGGAAAGGGCCTGCAATGCTGTATAACATCAGTATTTTATCCGTAGTTCTGCAATTCTGTTTTTTTTTGATTGGTTTCAAATTTTCATCATCGGTCAAAGAGTAATTTATCAAGTTCTTTGATGAGGATGCACTTCACGCAATGTTGTTGATGTTGTATTGCGGGAGGTTATAAGGTTACTATGTTGGGCGTGTGTTTATGACACATGGAATTATCTAATAAATACTATTAGAGTATTAGAAAATAGTGTCATAATAAACTTTGTTTTTGAAGAATACTGTATACTAAATTGTAAATGTTGTTCAGTATGCTTATGTTTAACAAGTCCTTTTTTTTAGGGTATGCGATAAGAATTTCAGGAGTGTACTATACAATAAGAAATAGATAAATTTTGAAGAAAGGCAATGCAAAGTTTAAGGATAGTCAGTCAAAAGCTTGTAAAAATAATAAATAAATATGAAATCCAAGCGAAGTTAATACAAGGACAAATATGTAATAGGTAAATTGATATGTAAGAAAGTTGGCAGCAAACAGCAAATAGGTGATGATATTAAAATAAAACAAATAATATAGACAATTCAATTAGAATTAAATAATGTCGCCAAAATTATGTGTTTGAAGAAAACAACCGGTTGACCGGAAGTGAGTTTTTACTAAACTGTTTTTTTTTTGTTTTTTTTTCAGCTTTCTGCTATTTTCTCCATGAAAACATCGATACATTTAATTAAATATACTTTTCTAAGTATAAAAATACAGAGCCCTATCACTTCTGTTTGAAACTTTTTTAAGAGATAAGATTGTGCTTGGCTGAAAATTGTGGATTTATTAAGTTTAGATTATCCCGATTGATCAAACATTGAAGATTAATTAAACATCTAGTAAGAATATTAAGACTGAAGAGAAAGTCAATAATAAGTAAATTAATGCTGTAAGAGAAAGTAGATTTTGTTTCACAATCGTTTTTTTTTCAAAGCTAGTAAGTAGTAAACACCTTTTTTGGGGAAAGAGAAAGAAGTGGGGGGGAAAAAATGGTCATATCATTTTTATGGCCATGAATTAGGTAACCTCAATAACCGTGTGAACAACACTCTGTATAATATTGTTGTCCCATAAAAATTATTACTTTTTATGAAGAATCTGTATGAGATTGTTGTGGTAGGTACGGCGGTTAACTATTTAACCAACAACTCCAGTGGTGTGGGCTAGTAAGGGGGGGAGGCGGGAGACTTCCAATTGTACAAAATTTGATACACTCGAAAAGGTTTTAGTGATAACAAATAAAATGAAAGGAAGTATATAACCGCTAATAATAATAATGGAGACATGATTTCGCAGACTCATCACTTACATTATTATTGCTTCATAGAAAGATAATATTTTTGGATGAGTTAAAGCGTAGGAAATAAGTTGGAATGGTATGTGAAACTGGTGGTAATAAAAATCTATTAATAGAGGACTTCTTTAAATGATATTTCTTCAATAATTATCATAGGCGTAGCCGAGGAGGGTCGCTGCTTCCTCTAGAGCTGGTAAATAATGAGAAATAGTCAACATGACAATACTTATTACGTGTTCAATTATCTTCAATGTTTTATAAATAGGAGAATCTAAACTTTTATAAAAATCACTTTTTTGAGGCGGCATAACCATACTACCCACTCCCCCACCTTGATGACCTTTTCCCATATTCCTCTCAAACAAATATTGTCGGGAAAAAAGTTACAAACCAAAGTGCCTAAGATCTCTGTGTTTGAAACCCGTTAGTGTTTTTATGCAGGAAATTTGCAAAAAAAAAAAAACACTGAATAAACTGAGGAACAATAAAGTTACACTTCCGGTGAACTCTGATTGTATTCAAAATCGGAATTATAGATAATAGAATCGTGTAATTAACTGAAATGGCACTTTACAGAGAAAAGCGTAACCCACCTCACCACCATTCACCCAAAAACCGCCCTTAAATGAATATCTCTATGTGTGGGTGTGTGTGCGAAATTTAAAGAAAATCATTGGAGCCCATTTTCGAGAAAATTTACACACACAAAAGTAAAAAAAACCTTCCATTCATTAAAGTGATACTTCCGGTTGACCGTTTTTTTTTTTAGCAACCCATATTATTATCAGATACAACATAAACGAAATAATAAGTTTGAACTTTTCTGTGATTTTTCGTTTTTTAATTAAGCTGGCCATACACACACACACACACGCGCGGATCTCAATAGTATTCATGCAGCATAAATGCCGTTCTCGATTATAGGTTCGTAGATGTGTTGCCGTATTCTACTTTTTACTTTCTCTTACTCCTAGTAAGAGGAAGTATTGTAATCGTGTCAAATTTTCGATATTGAGTTTTCACCGGAAATATCCGTTTTGACATCCCCTGAGTCCAAAAAAGTGGTTTGGGTTTTAGCAACGGTCGTGTGTGTGTGTGTAGTGGGTGTGTGTGTGAACTATTGAACGCATAGCCTCCAAACGACAAAATAATCGCAGAAAGTTCAAACTTGATATTCCGTTTCGGTATCACTATGTGATCTGACAGTACGTTATCTGTAAAGATTCCTCAACCGGAAGTACCACTTTACTAGTTGGATTTTTTTACTTTTTTGCGATTTTCTCAAAAATGGCTCCGACGATTTTCTTTAAACTTTAAGCATCAACCACACATACAAAAAGCTACAACTTTTATTAGAAACATTTCTCCGGGAAAATGCATTGAAGGGCAATTTTGAGGGAGGTGTGGGGTTAGGTTTTCATCTAAAGTGCTATTTCAGGTTATTACACAATTCGGTCATCTAAATAATGTTAATTAGAATTAAATGTTGTTGAAATTCCGTGTGGTTGTCGAAAAATCGCCTAACGGTAGGTGTTCACTTTATTACTAATGTTTTTTTTTCACTTTTTCACGATTTTCTCAAAAATGGCTCCGATAGTTTTCTTGAAACTTCTTATATAAGCTACGCATACAAAGATCTACAACTTTTACTTAAAACATTTCTCTAGAAACATTCATATAAGGGCACTTTTAGGGAAGGGGTGGGGTTATGTTTTTCTTTAAAATGCTATCATAGTTGATTATACAATTCTATCATCCAAACAAAATTAATTAGAACTAAATAGATGGCCAAAATTCTAAGTTTCAAGAAAATTAGTAAACCGGAAGTGCGCTTTTGCTGAACAGTTTTTTTCAGTTTTCGACGAATTTCATTAAATTTTGATACACTAACTATAACATTTGTCAATTATAATTTTGAGAACTGGAGTAAGAGAAAGTTGTGCGAATGTTTCACACCAGATTTTATCCTATGAAAAAAGTTATAAATGGCAGATAATATTGCCTTGTCAAATTTTCGAAATTGAGTTTCCACCGGAAATATATGTTTTGAGGTCCCCTGAGTTCGAGTGATTTTGTTTAACGAAACCACATAAACAAAACATCTCGAAGAAGATTCTCATAAATGGCTCCAATGATTTTCTTTAAATGGTATTCAAATCGTCAGGCCTTAAAATTATAATGAAATGTTTATACTTCAATGGCCAGAGGAGTTGAAAAAAAAAAAATTCTTTGTTGCTCTACGTTTCGGATATCATTGGTGCCCTTCTTCAGGAGCTCTGTAAAATTTATTGGAGAAAATACATTATTGTACAATATTGTAGATTTTGTTTAAACTTTGTATACTATCTACACACATAAATGCCTATCACTTTTATTTGAAACATTTTCCCGGGAAAATTGATTTTTGGGGGGGGATTCTGGGGGCACAATAGCGTCATGGTTTCCTCTAAAGTACTACTGCAGTACAATAATATGAGTTTAGCACCTATATAATATTAATACTATTAAGAAGCATTGATAGAATTCCAAATTCGAAGAAAATCAGTTAACCGGAAGTGCGATTTTACAGGATAAGTTTTAGACTTTGGAATTATCTCGAAAATGGCTATAACGATTTTCTTCAACTGGAACACCGGAAAAATAACTTTGAATTCGAAACATTTTTCCCAAAAAAATTAGATTTTAGTGGGATTTGGGGGGAGAGGGGTCTGTAAGTTATATTTTAATTTAAAGTGCACAAACTTTGTTAGTTTTGACAGAAGCGCTCTACACAAGTCTGCTAAGTATATAAGTATAAACAACCATTTGCTTGTTTATGATCAGCCCAACTAAACATTGGTAAACGTGGTCATTTAAAAAAAAAAAAAAGGTAATTAAATTATATTAATTGGGGTAAGGTGAAAGTCGTGTCACATCAGAATTCTTTAAAATAATATGATTTTTTTTTTTAACGTAACTCACTTCCGTTTATTCAGAGATAAAAAATATTTAAGAATTTCTATTTCTTTTTTGAATATGTTAACCTTTATCATTAACCTATTTGACAATAAATTGATACAATTCTGCCCCCATGACATAGTTTTTTTTGGCTACGCCCATGATAATTATATCCAAATCTATTGTGAACATTAAGAATATACTTTTGATCTACATCTGGAATGGCCTAATATATCTTAGGATTTTTTTTTTTCTATTGTGCATACTTTGCAGCCTTTTCCGCTTTAATATCAGAAACAATGTTCTCCGGAAATAATGAATAGCAGAAGAAATAAAAAAAAAAATAGATAAAAATAAAATTAGATCAAGAATAATAGAGATCCATTCCAAAGGTCTGGTATTCAATAGTTAATTTATCAAGTTTAATGGCAGATAATTTATTTATTTATTTTTTTTTTTTGTGCATAATTATTTATATTGGGACAAATGAAAGTATAAGAAATCGCCATCCAAGGAAACATCATCCATTATACTGGTTAACTGTTTTGTTATCGAGTCAATGGGAACGAAAGCAAATTAAAGATAAAAAGAAAAAAAAAAAACTTTGTACCGTTTTCTTATTTAAGACTTATTTCTTCTATAACCTATTGATATAGATTACAAACTTTTCCATTGGTGAATTTATTGACAGTGTTTTTTTTTTTTTTTTACTTCCTCTGGCTAAATTATGATCAGTGAAAATTCTTTCGAAATTGAGTTCACATCGGCATTACTATGTCCTCAGCGGCTCCTGAGTATGAAGAAAATATTTATAAGACATGCGGTTTCTGTATGTGTGTGTGCGCGTGTGGGAGGAGATTGTATTTGTTAAAACAACAGCATAATTCATAAACAACAAAAAATCCCAGGAGAGTGAAAATTCTAGAGACCGAGGTCCTTCAAGGGATAATTTAGATCCCTTGTTCAGTGCCAATGTTCCAGTCTTCAACGAAAAAAATGCACACTCGCTCACAAAGATAATAAAAACGTTATTCCTCCACAAGACCCTTACAAATGAGTATTTCCTATGGAGGTTAAGCCCTGAAGCCGTGGCAGTGTTTTTCTTTTATTTGTTCTTCTCTCTATTCAGGAAATACAATGTACGGGAATTTACTAGCCCTCCAGGAATAACTTGAGTGGCCCACAATACTCCTCCAGTTGAGGGTTTGTTTTTTTCTTTAGCCATTACTCCATGGCTCTGATACAGTTTTCTACGAGATGCCGCAGGGTAGTAACTTAGACGTAGGCATTCCTTTACTGATTTTGCTCTAACCAGCTCAGTGCGGCCTAACTGTCAAAGAAAATAACGACTTCTCTGTCCATCTCTTGCGCTTTAGAAGATGGACACAACTTAAACTGACGCAAAATTTCAGCCTAAAATATTGATCAGATTCGGCCAACAGATATGTTGATGCTAATAACGCCACCTTTCACTCGCTAATTTTTAATTACACATTATAAAGTTTACAGACTACTTAATTCTGTAACTAACACTAATGGGAGGGGGACCACCAAGATCTTTCAGATCGCTTTGGGGTTTTTACTGCATTCCCTCTATAAACTTCCTATATCCAACCGCAATTCTGGAACGAAAATGCCAGCCTCAGCAACCATAGAGATTATTTCAGTTTCTTACGATTTCCTTTAAATTGTCTAACTGGAAATACGTTTTCAATTTTCAGGTATTTTCCTAGGGATACCTAAATTTAATACACTAACTGCACACTTATATTTGAAATGTGTTCAACTGCATATTACTTTCATTTGAAATTATTTTCTGAGAAGCTTGTTACATTTTTTTTTAAAGGGATCGTGGAGGAGCTACAACGATAGCTTTCCTCAGATATATCATTTTATTTTAGTGTAGGGTTCCCCACCTATACACTGTTTTTCTTAACAAACATTTTTAGAGTATTTTCCTTTTTTGCCCTCCTGATCGCTATATAATTAATTTTGTAATTATGTGAAAAACTGATAGAAAATGCAGCTAAACCTAATAATTACATTGATAACAATAAATAAGAAGTGGATTTTTCTGTAACGACAACGTAATTTGCTCGTTAGATATATTTAATTTCTCATGCTAAGTAGATATTTTATCTTTAATTGCGCGATATTTCTGTCACGCTGAATTTACCCTTAGTTGACGTATTTTGTAGTTCAATTTAATACTCCTATAGTTATTTTAAGTGGTCCTAAGGAGTTTCATCATCATCCTCATCTTCATAATAAGTAGCCTCTTTACCTCGGTGCAGTGTGAAGCTCCGTCTTATAAAGCCTGGACCACAGTGATCTGTATAGGGTCAGTGTTCTTCCCTAATCTCTCTTACTTAACACCTGCTTGATCCCTTCCTCCCAGGTGATTCTGGGCCTACCTCTAGGTCGAGTGTCTTCCACCGAGTGGCTTCGCAAGCTTTTTCTAGCCGGGCGCTCGGGTTCTATCCTTTATAAGTAAGTGGCCGTACCACCTCAGCTTATTTTCCTCCAGAATGGTTTCAGATTACTTAATTTTCAGGCAAGATCTATCGGTTGCAGTCCGTACCTTATCTCTTCTTATCTTCTTTCTACCTTTCTTAAGTATCTTATTTCCGTTGCTTGGATTTGCTTCTTATGTTTAGAAGTCAAAGTCCATGATTCAGAGGAGTACAAAAAAAAACATGTATGGATGTTGACTTGTATACTGCTATCTTTGTTTCCTTGTTGACCTCTCTCTGTTGAGGAATGCTTGTTTTATCGCATGGAACATCCGTAAAACACCAGTTTCCCCTAAGGAATCTATAACATTAAATTTCAAATTTTCTTGGATTTGTTCGACTAGCGCTCACTTCTAGACTGCAATGTGATCACTTCATTGGGTTGATGCATGGTACTCCTTTACATTTACCTCGTCACTATCTTTGTTTTTATTCTTAGGGCTAAGAAAAAAATTTAATGTCTTTAGAAAAGTTTTATTTATTACACTCTTATCTCCTCACTATTTTTAAACTAAAAAAAAAATCATATTACGTTAACCACTAATAATCGCCAACAATACAATAATGTAATATATTAAAACAAAAAAATTACAAAACTCAGGGGTAGATAACAAGTTGTAGGAACTATAAATAATTGCGTAGTAAACAAATTTATCAATTATTTCTTTGTGAAAAATGTATTCCTTAATAGATTGACCATTCTGTCAGTTATAACAATTATTTATTTATTAAAAATGGAGAAGTGGGGAGAGAATATTTAGACGGTGATATTTGTAAATGTATACATTCAAAATAAAAATAAAAAAATATCTTCCTCCTTAACATTTCAATGATTATGACAAATGTAATCGCTTTCAAGGATGAAATGGAGTTCAGTCGTCAGTTTTCTGCAACAAATCTTAGGAATTCTGTATTATAAATTTCCAATCAATGTCAATAATGTTTGACATAATTCATGCATTAAAAAAAAAAAAGATACAAACAGCATGTAATCATTTTTATAAAAAATAAATATCTGTATCAGGGGCTTACCCTTGAATTGGATACATCAACCTCGCCAATAATATCTAAAATATTGTAATATGTCAATTATTACAGATATTTATATAGGTAGGGAACCTTTTCTCTTATAGGTAAAGAACTGTGAGAGTGAGAGAGGTGTCTCTTAATTAGTCCATAGAATTTATTTGTTCCGTTATTAGGTAACTTGAAATTGTAATCAGAAATCGTTGTCAAGGAATTAAATTTTGAAAATGTAGCTTTTATTTTTGAAATTTACACTAAAATTTTCTCTATATATGTGACAGCCAGAGATCGTTGATGAGTTGATGATGTGTTCTAGAAACCGGAAAACTTGAAATATCCCTTGGAGTATGAAGTTTAAGCTTCCTGGATTTATATATATATATAAATGTTATTCTGTTTACACAAACACAAACCGCGCACAGATATATAAACTGCACTCATAGATATTCGCTTAAAAACATGTGTTTTTGTAGGAGGTGGAATGGACACATTGTACCATGTGTAGAGGAAAAGTGTAGTTTTAGTTCTCCCCACTTCTCCATTTTTACTGTTCCCCCGGAAACCTCAAAAAATCGATTTTCCCGAAAAAATGATTAAAATATAAAAACGATAGATATGTATGTATGTAGAAGCATACGTTAAAACCATTTTTGAGAAAATCGCGAAAAGCTGAAAAAAAAAAAACCAAATTCAGTTAAGTCGCGCTTCCGATTGTTGGATTTGGCCGGAAAACTTCGTGTCATATGCAGAATATCAAGTTTAACTTCCTGCCATTTTTCGTTTTTGAAATATTTTGTTCATATATACACAGACTCACATAACAAACACGCGCATGCGCACAAGCTATTTCGGCTGGGCGAATTTTCAAGATAAGTCTTAAGCGGCCCCTACACGGTCAATAATATTGTCAATATTGGCATGACAATATAACCATCAATACTCGTGCTAACCGGTCTCAGTACTTACTACTTCTGCCACTAGGAGAGTATGAACATACGTGGTTTTACTCGGTTTTTTGCTGTTTTTTTCCCTTCAAAAAAAATGAATAATCGTACAAAAACTTGCATAGCTATTATTTCGGCATTTGCTACTACTCGTCAAGTGAAACGCCAAACACTGGATGAAAGAATGGTTGAAGTAGAGAGATGAATATTCTCATTTAGTACTTTTGAAGGAAATCGGCCTCTGCGACGTTGAAGATTTCAAGAACTACTTTCGAATGGATGAACCTACCTTTAACAAACTGTTACAGATGGTTGAACCATTTTTGAAAAGACAGGACAGAAATATGAGAGAAAGTATAAGTGTTAGGGAAAGATTAGCCTTAACCCTGAGGTACTTGGCCATAGGAAGAAATTTTGAAAACTTGAAGTTTTCAGTCATAATGTCCCCAACAACTATCAGCAAAGCTGTAATAGAAACCGGTGAAACCTTTATATCTGTCCTACAAGACTTTGAAAAAATTACAATCACCTTTAAAATGTATGATTGAAGTTTTATTCTGATACACAAATCTTTCCAAAGTACCTTTGTAAGGTATTGTATCACTGTTGTTGATTTTAGTTCAACATTGTTCAACTACTGAACTGAGTATTGATGGAAATATTGGCGCCGCCCCTTCACGGTCAATATTATTGTCAATATCCCCTCCAATTCTCAGTGTTGATGCACGAAAATCAGAAAATCCGGATTTCATCAATACTCTTACCAATACCGACCGTCAATACAATTTTTTCACCTTACACGGTCAATATTATTGCCAATACGCTAAGGTATTGTCAATATTATTGACTAATGTTTGACACAGAATTTTCTTGAGAATGTTAATAGGTGAGTCTCCATCCGGAAGGTTGGGCAGAACTGCAAGAATCTTCATGTCAAATTAATTATTTTAACACATATTATTTATCAATGTGCAATATATTTAGGCAAGGCTGGTTTGTATAACCCCTTAACCAACGTGTTCGAAGTTTAAATATTTTGCTTTGTATATTTATATCAATCCAATCTTTTAATAATTGTTAGGATATAATTCTGTGTTTCAAATTTAGTTTAGTAACCATTATTGTACCAACATCACTTTACGGCTAAATAAATATTATTGTGATCAGATTTACATGTATGACCCTGATTTTGCTTTGGGATATAGAACATACTTTGGATCATAAAGTTACACTTCATCGGTGATCACTTACACCGATACATTGGTGAAATAACGAAAATTTTGGATAACATAATCCTTACGTTGAGAAATACCTAGCATTTGAAAATCAAGAGGAATTGCTCATGCAGGAGAAGCCGTTTTCTCTCCATTTATTAAACTGGATTCAGCATTTGCTATAACTATTAATAAGTCTTAAGGGTAGAGTTTTGATCGTGTTGACCCTATATGTAGATAGACTTCTTATTCAGCCACGGACAAGTTTTATGTTGCGTTCAAAAGAAGGGCTAGAAATTCAAAGTTCTGAATCTATTAACAACGATGTTTGGAAACAAGTTTTATAAATATAGATTTCGTCATCTGTGTGTTTTATTTGTTCTCACATTTTTTTTTGGCAATCCTCCACCTAGCGGATTGAGCGCCAAAGGGAGGAGCCCACCTAATATATTGTATTAAACCATTCACTAAAAACATTTCTTTCATCCTCAGAAGACCTTAAAACAGGTATTTCCGGTGAAACTAAATTTTGAAACTTAGTCACGATCTCAGCATTTCCTCTTTAATCAGAATGAAATAGAAAAAAAAACACCTTAGGCGCAGCAGCTCAGAGCTATCTAGTTGGAGATGTGTGGTAAGCTTGCCGCAGTTCTCACCGCCGTTTAGTACTGGCCCTAGCTACCTAGGTGCGTCATAATTGTATCTCCTGACTTTTTCTCATGATGCTGGGTCAAGACCGTTTAGTCCTCACGGAAATCGAACCCAGAATTTTCGCATCAAAGTTATAGATTCCTTATTTAGTAATCCTAATAAGATCCGTCATTAGTAATTAATACTAAACATTAT
Source organism: Triatoma infestans (assembly GCA_011037195.1). Lineage (NCBI taxonomy): Eukaryota > Metazoa > Arthropoda > Insecta > Hemiptera > Reduviidae > Triatoma > Triatoma infestans. Next base: position 149,792 of record JAAEAF010001637.1, on the reverse strand, counting down.
CTATTAATTAATTATTATTCTATTAGTATATATTCTTTGAAATATATTTGGAATGAAATTCAATTTATAAGAATATTAGGGTTACTATAATTAACTGCCTTATAAATTGCTATTAATTAAGAAATAAATAAAACTAATTAATCAGATGTATTTTCATGTCAGTCTTTTACTTTTTTAATTGCCTTTATCAGGTATATTAAAATTGCCTTCAGTTTAGAAGAACCACAATTACGCAAATAATTTCACAACTAATGAATAGTGAGAGGTGATATTAAAACTACGCTTGAATGAAAATAATTTATCTATCTATCTTTAAAAATTATATATCTTTTAAATGCCCAAAAGTATGTAGAAGATTTTACATAAATACCGATAACTTTTGAAATTTTCAATAATTAATCTTCAAGAATGCATGGCTAGCTGCAGAATGTCGGTGATGAGCAAACGGCGGCCCTTTCACATCTGTGTGCGACTCGCAACGCTCGAGCCGTTATGAAATAGATCCCATAGAGCAGCGGTTCTCAAAGTGTGTGCCGCTCCGCCCCCTAGGGTTCCGTGATAAAATTCAGTGGTCCCGCGAGACAAAATGCCATTTATATCTTTCTTGTTTCATCACTTTACACAAACTGAAAAATCATTCAGTAAAATGCTATTTCTGAGAAACAAGTTTTGTATAAATTGGGATTTTTGTCAATAATTGAAATTGAATATACTAAATTTTACGTAAGGATCTGAACGTCCTCAGAATTTCATAAAAATTATTTTCTCCGGATTAATAATAATAATTAATAACCAGAATATATCTGTTCTAAAGTGCACAAACTTTAAGGAGAATCATTCGGAAAATCCATTTTGGAGAATAAAATAAAACGTACAATGGTAATTTTGATTAATCATTTCAACCGAAACTTTTATCTCGTAAACGAAATAATATCAATTAGTGCCCACTTTTTTCGCTTTTCTTTTTTTGAGTTTGCTCATGGCAGAGTTAAATTCATACAGACATTCACAAACACAACCATTTCCATGTTTCAATGTTTCCTTATTCATTCTGTAAACCCTAATGATTACCAGTACACTTAAGCCACTGAATTTAGCGGAATAATAAATTGTCACATTATTCAACTGTTACAGAGAAAAAATATTTTTGAATGCGGTCCGCAAAGATTAGTTAATTATCTACTTGGCCGTGGCATGACCACATGTTGCAGCATTAACCTGCACGTTAAGAAACCATATTCGTTTGAAGACAATTGTTTGTCTTAAAATTCGGGTTATTGCCCTGAATATAATGTTTATGGAAGATAAAAATGTATGAATTAAGTATATCAGCCTTACGGCAACCCAAGATAAAAAATTAAGATAACAGACATCCAGTATTAAAGTTAGATTGCAAGGTATGGAACAATTTAAGAATTTCCACATTACAATTCTTTTTTGTTTATAAAATTAATTGAAATTAATAATTTAAATGAAAAATGTACTTAAATAAGTCGAAGAGTTCCTCAATAATGAAGTGAAGGCAAAACGTAATCTCTATAATGTTGAAAACTAGAGACGAATAAAGAAAAGATATTAAATTATTTTACTTGTTTTCATAGTTTTTATGTATAAAATATTTAAATTAAAATGGAAAAATTGAATTATAAAGTAATGGAGATAATAATATAATAATAAAATGACAGGTGAGGACAGAAGAGAATCTCTGTAAATACAGGTGTATATTTAGTTGTGGTAGTAGTGCTATGACTGGGGCAAGGTAAGGCAAGCAATTCTAAACAGTTGTATCTAACCGTCAAATCTTTACGTCCGAATGATATCGCTTTCCCCCAAGTAATATAACGTATAGTATTCACCTAACATCTAGATTTATCAAATAGAATCTATTTAAGAATTATCTAATTTATATCAAATTACAACAATCATTTGTAAGTTTGTTTTTTATGTATGTATTTATTTATTTATTTATTTAAATGTATTTCAATCATTGGTTCTGTGTTATATGTTCGATAATCCAATAATAATTTCAAGTTTAGTAGAGGGAGCTGCTAATTCTCTCATTTTCACATTTACTTAGGTTTTCTCAATTAGTGTCTTATGCATAAAAAATATAGAAAAGTTATTTATAAAAGATCAATTTAAATTACTAACATACTTTTCTTTAATTCATACAGTTCTAATTGAGAAAATTTTCTTCAAACTCATAATTATTGCAGTTTATTTAGTTGACCTAATATTTTTAGGCGTTAGAAACGTAAAATATAGTGAAATGGCACTTTAGTCGCTATTTAAAATCACTTCTACATACATTTTATCGGAAAAATGTTTCCAATAAATCTGTTAGGCCTCTGCTGTAACTTAAAAGTAAACTGCTGTATCCGAAGTTAAAAAAAAAAGAAGAAAAAATGCCAACAACTGAAAAAACCAAACTATTCAATAAATTCGCATTGTCGGTTGACAGATTTTTGGTGATGAGGAATCCCCTCAGTAATAATCTTAGGGGAGGGATTCCTGATACCCCTAAGGAGGAATTCCTGGTGCAATTCAACCATCATATCAAGAGTTAAATTTCCTACAATTTTGAATTTAGCTGTTGCACACAATCATAAACAATATACTCTCGAAAATTCGAAAAACTATGATAAAAGGAAGTGAAAGTAATAAACGAATTTATCACCTATATCTCTTATCAATGGAACTCACATGCAAATTTTGAAAATGTACAGTTATTATTGCAAGTTTAAAGAAACTTATTGGCGCAGTTTTTTAAGTAAAACTCAGAAAACTATTCTGTAATGTTGCACTTCCGATTTTCTACTATTATTAAACTCTAAAAAAACATTTAATGTATCTCAGTATTTTATAGGTGTTTGAACCGTACATTGTGCTGAAGTGGCACTTAGAGGAAAGCTTAATTTAGTATACTGTTTAATGTTGCAACTCTGGAAACATTAAATTTCCCCTGGAGTAGTGTTTGAAATGAAATTGATAGTCCTTTAATTTGTGAGTATAGTTAGCATGCAAGAAGGTTAGAAAAATTCATTGGAGCCATTTTCGAGAGTATCACGATAAACTGAAAACCTCGAGTTGACGGATTTTCACCGAAACTTCAAAACAGATCATGAAATTTAAACTTCCAGCGATTTTTTGTTTATGTAATATTTTGCTCACATATTTGCTAATTTATTTTTTCTTACTCATGGTACCACCTCAAAACATGTATATCCGATGCCATTCAAGATCGATTTGACAAAATTCTTCCTATTAGCAGTAAGAAAAAGTCAAAAGAAATAAAACAGGTCATCTCTGGAACATATCTCAATTAACCTTTCCTCAACAGTCTTCCTTCTAACGCCATCTACCGGTTTTTATATGCATTAATAATACAAATTATGGGTAATTTATCTTAAAAAGTTTGCTTGCTTATCACCACGACCCAGGACAGCTGAACGGTAATCGGCCATAGGAAAATTGGGTACTTTCCTAAAAAAAAGGATAAAAAACAGACAATAATAAGTTCTTTTTTCCTTAATAAAAACAATATATACAATTATACTGAGACAAATTTATTATCTTACTTAATAATGTTTGCAATGTCTAACATAAGTTGGTATAAATTTGCCCCAAAACATTTTGGAGGTTTTATACTTGCTAATTAAAAATGTGCTAAAAAATCTGATAAATCTGCTAAAAAACAGACTAAATAATCATTTTAAAGTATAGTAAATTTAATAGCTATTTAAGAAATAAATTTACAAATCCACAGATATTAATATCATTGTGTACTTGTTATAAACAACTTGGATTTACTAATTTATATCAAGTGAAAATTACTCTGTTGGTTTAGCTTAGAACGTTCTATAAGACTAAATCTATTCCAGATAAAGTTATAGCCTCAGACAATATGCTAGGAAAGAAAACACTGTGATGTAAGAATACACAATACTAGTCAATAGACGCCAGATAACACAAAAAACTGAATGCTATTTGTTTTAATCAATTTTTAAATATTCTTTTTTGTTATTTATTCGGAAATATATATTTTTTTTTATTACTATATAATATTTTGACTGTTACAGATATAGAAGCAGAATGTCAAGATGATTACATGAAAATACGTATTGGCTTCAATGGATCATTTGGTGGCCTCTTATATTCATCGGGTTATTCCTACGATCCTGATTGTGTATATATAAATGGAACAGGACGTGATTATTACGAATTTTATATTCAGTTGAACAGATGCGGTACATTGGGTAAAAATTCCAGACAAGAAGATGCTAGGAAAAATCCTGCTGTAAGTGATAAATTGTTATATTATAATATTTTAATGTGAAACACCAAAGTGAGGATGATTAGTGGAGCAGATGATTTAATTTTGTTTTGTAACAACTTAGTTTCTTCTATAGATTTTAACACACTAATCTCTAACAACCAAAAGGGCAATTACGCTGACACATTTCTGTTATTCTATAACTCGGGGCTTCCCAAAGGAAGTAGAAGCACTTACGTTTCAAGGGCCCATTGTGCTTCCCGAATTATACCCTTACTTCAGATCTGTCCCATTATTAAATCAAATGCCAAAGCCCTTGCTGATATAAAGCCTGCGTATAGAACAAAAGTGAATTAGAATAAGAGAAAAAGTAAAGAGTTATGATTAACAGGAAGAACAAAACTAAAACTCGCATTGATGGACGTGGGGTGATTGATTGATCTCTCTCTCGAAATAGTTGTGATTCAAAAAAAGGGACCCCCCGATGCGCGTTTGTAGAGTCATCTGAGGAAACCCATCAGAGATTAAGAAACATCAGACGAGATACCAGGTCCACATCACGTGGAAACAGGATAGACTTCTTGCCAAGAGATATATGTTTGATTCCAAATTCGACACGACACAAAAAATTCTACGCTTGATAAAATCATCAAAATTCTCACAAAGTAAATCTGATGAAAATCCATAATTGTTTTACTAAGGAGCTAGACACCGTTCCATCTTGGCAGTTAGCCCTCCCATTGCTTTATACACCAAAAGAAAAAGGTTCAGTTTGCCTAGCATAACGGACCCTCAAGTGTAATCTGGGGTGCCTCAGTCTCATTACACGGCCCAGTAGTGGGGAGACGGGGCGTTTAATATCCTTCAAGGCCTCGCGAGCAATTCAGGTTAGTGGAATTTGCCACTGATCTGTAGATGGGTTAGGGAAAAGAAAGAAGATAAGGAATTGTGTTAGCACGTCCAACCCACAGTCTAAGATCAAAGTACATCGTTTAGAAGAAGTTAGTTAGTGACATGACACTAATTACATTAGTTCACAATTACACACACTTCTATCAGCTAGTTATTTCTGTAGACGATACTTTTGCAAATTAGACGATGGAGGGTGCCACATTCGATCGCGTAGATCGCATTGGATATTGCTTTTTAGCCACTCTATTTCTCTTTAGGGTTTCGACTAGATAGTTTCTTTTATTTTACTATTGCTAAAATTAAGGATTTTTTTGAAAATTATGTATTCCTCATAATAGTCAAATGTTAAATTTCGATGTATAATCAAATTCTGGATGATTTCTTTTTCTCTCTTAATGCAAATATTACGATTATGATTAACAAATTTCCTTCAAACTTGGATTATTTTTAAAAACATTTAATTGCTCTTAAAATTGCACGTATATAAAAGTGGTGTGGGAACCGTATATCCTTAGGACAAAAGATTCAGTTGGATTATATTGCAGACATTACAACTGCATAATCCCCAATTAAACTTTGGAATGGTAGTTTAAAGTTAGGCTAAAAATTACTTTCTGGGGTAGTCTACGAAAGTCTATTTTAATAAAGAAACGTTTCATACAAAAGTGATAGTTTATATATTTGTAGTTTAATGAAAATTGTTGGGACACTTTTCGAGAAAAACTCCCAAAACACCTTCAATAAAGTCAACTTTCGATTAACTGATTTTCTTGAAGCATAAAATTTTAACAAATCTATTCAATTGACTTTGATCTTCAGAAATCAGTGGTTCAAAGAAAAGTGATTAGCCGTAGGGGTGAAGACAATTTGCGAATTTTACTGTTATGAAAAAATACTTGGAATCATTTTTAATCAAAGCGCAAAAGACTGAAATAACTATTCCAGAAAGTTGTGCTCCTGTATGACCATATCCAATTCCATGGTGATGGCTAGGTTTTCAGATAATCTGTTCCTACAAACACAAAAAATTGCCCAAAATATATCCACTGTACTTCCGGAAAGCTGTCATATACTTCCGTTGAAAGCTAAATTCCGAAAATTTGACACTTTCATAATACTTCCTTTTCTTACAGCAAGCAATCAGAGAAAGTAGGTAATAGATTGTACCAACAACATGTATTTCTTTCAGTTATTCATAACAGTAAATTATTCGTCAGCCGTTCCAGATAGTTGGTTAAAGATGGAATTGGAGAATGCTTATTTATTTGTAAGTAAACAATTCGCCATAACACTTGGATTCCTGCAACAATTTCCTGCTTCGTTGCGTCCTTGTCACCAATCATTATTTTCAACTTCAAACTGTCTAGATTAAACCAATTTCAAGTTCGTATATTCTCTTGTCTTTTCTGTATTTGCGTTTAAATTACGAAACTAACATAAGCAAAAACAACTCATGGACTTTTAGGTTTATCGGCCAAGTCGGAAAGCCTCTTTCGAATCTACCCAAAAACTTTTTAAACCAAATCAAACAGTGCTGTTTGGTCTTTTCTGCGGTACTCCCAGATATCTTGTTTAAATCTGAGAGCCAGAAATATATCATAGTCAGGATTTATGTGTCATAAGATCGCAACAAATAATATGATTTTCCAATCTTAATATTGTCTTTATCTACGAATGTAGTCAATACGTTGTCTAAAGCTACACAGGATCCAGAAGAAACAATTCACATGTAACTTCGCAAAAAAAAAAAAAAATTATGTCTTCTTGGAAACAAAACAATTTCACTCACTATAAACCCTGTTTCTTTTCTTGTGAACAATCAACTTGCTTAGTCATTCTTAAGTGTAATATACTGTGATAACGGTTAATACAGGTGGTCTTGGAATTCATTTTCTTCATCCCTGTACTCCTATAACAACTTTCATTCATTCATTCCACTAGGACGTATCCAGATGATGGTAGTAATAATTGATACTTACACGTAGAAATGACATACGTACGTTTGAAGATATAATATTTTCATATGCTTTTGCTTTTATGTTCTTGATTTTTTTTTTATCTCTTTACTAACAACCAAATCAATTGTTTTATGTATTAAAGTTTGTTTTTAAAACTAGTCTAAAACTGAAATGAATGATGGGTAATAGAAAAACCTATAAACAAAAGGTTCAACATGATCAGGTTTATTTATGTTCAATAAACATCAATATTATACTAGTCTCTTTGAAATATTTTGAAAGATACAAGATTAAAAAAAATCGTTCATTCATTCATTTTTCTTTTATTGTTTAGAAAAATTTAATGTGGAACACTGTCACGGTACAATATAATCCACTTATTGAAGAAGAATGGGATGAACATTTTAAAGTAACTTGTGAATATGGATATGATTTTTGGAAAACTGTAACATTTCCATTTCTTGATGTAGAGTAAGTATACTTTATCGACATTGCAGATAAAAAAAAAAGTATAATTTTATACAGAAAAGTTTATTATTAATTACGAATATTTTACAGGGTGGCTACAGGAAACCCTGTAGTGTTTACATTATCTCCGCCTGAATGTTACATGGAAATAAGGTGTGTATCATGGGAAGTAGTTTCACTTGAATTATTTTCTCTCTAGGCTAAAGTGGAAAGTAAAAAAAAAGGCAATGTTTTATGCCAAAACTAGTATGGTCAGATTAGCAAATCATAAATAATCAACAATAAACTGTTTGTAAAATTGGTTGATATGTATTGCTCGACAAATTTGTAAATAAACTTTTGGGCGGAGCTAAATGACGACATATTCATCAGCTTGTGGCTTAAGACAATTTAAAATTAAACCAAAATCTAATTTAAAACGTTAAAAGTAAGTAATTTTGAAAGAAAAAATCATAGTTTACTAAGGTAATTTAATTTTAAATAGGGAAGACAAATGTTTTTAGACAGTAGGCGTGGTTAAATGCACCCGGATAGTTCCATAATAAAGTTACAGACAATATTCCTTTTTAAAGAAAATTGTTTTTTCTTTTTATAACATATTTCATTTTATAATAATTTTTAATAATATAACAATTAATAATTATGTAATAAAAAATTCTTATCTCTGACAGAATGTTCCAAATATTTATGAATTCTAAAGGAGATGTTGAATAGAAAATTCCATGGACACAATGGTGTCAATAATAGTCTCGTAAAATGTATTGAAGTAAAATTAAGTTTACTGTTTACATACTATTATTCACAACAAATGAAATAAAGAGAGAAATAGTTCGTTTAATTAACAGTGTAATTGTTTAAGCACTGAATGTAAGTACAGCTCGGTAGTTCCGTTTAACTCACAAGAAGGGATCGTTTAATTTGTCTAAGAGCCCGTTTAAGAACAATGAATTAATTTGTTACAAAAAACAAACAAAATGGAAAAGAGGAACGTTTATCACCAATTAAATCAGTCTAACCTACAGAGCTCTGTATCTCACACTAACTCGCTTCGTCCCAACTCACACTTGCCTGTTCAAAGAGTGGGGGTGAATGCCAGTGCTGCCACTCTGCGCTCAAACATCCCGCCCCCATTGAAGGTGAACCCTTCAAGAAATCGGAAGTGGACAATGCTTCGTCACACATCGCCTGGTGGTACTTCTGCTTGTTATTACAGTTGCGACTCTGGCCTTGCCGTCTGCGCCAATATTCCGTGGACCATCTCTTCCAAAAGGACTGACTTTTTGGCCTTGTATCAGCTGCCAACGGCTCATGCGGTTTAGATTGAGGTCAGCTTGATTGGGAATAGGTAAGGAAGTCAAGGATTGCCCTACCAAAAAATGAGCCGGGGTTAAGGGATTCAGGTCATTTGGATCACTAGACAAACTAGTTAGCGGCCGCAAGTTAACACAACTTTCGATCAATATCAAGACTGTCTCTAATTCATCAAACGTTAAAATTTGTTTGCCTATAACACGTTTAAGATGACCTTTCACTGACTTAACGTCTGCCTCCCATAATCCTCCAAATGATCCTCCAAAGTGATGTGGCAGGTAGTAATTGTGTTCGGGTTCAGAGGCTTCCGTTACTAATTCCATTTCGTCATTTTCAAAATATTCGTTTAGGAATTCTTCATACACTGACCTTAACGTTTTATTATTCAGTCTCGCTCCAGCATTAGGAACCGTTTAACAGCTTCATTGCGTTTAGTATTGAAGATATAATGCTGCTCACATTCGTTGTGTTCGCACCTTGGTTGGACTTCTGTTTTAACATCCTCTACACTCAAAAAGGATGTAATCAGTTTATCTAGATCATCCGTGTTAACTTCAGTGACTAGATTAGAGGTCTTAAATTCATGATGACGAATGTTATTAATTGGAGTTCTACCTCTCACTATCCATCCGAAGACTGTTTTGCAACACAGGCTTCCACCTTTTATCTGCCCTTCCAATAAGAGGTTGTAAAATATATCAGCTCCGAGAAGCACATCAACACTTCTAGATTGAAAGTATTTCTCATCTGCTAGTGATAGATTGGACGGAATATTCGTAACCATTTGAAGAGATCTTACAGGTAGATCATTGGTAATTTTGTTGAGTAATAAAAATTCTAACTCCTCTTCAAAGTTAGCAACCTTGGATTTAATAGTTGTGGTTACTGTATACATAGCCGAGACTGGTTTTCTATTGATTCCACAAATGGAAGTAGGAGCTCGAGTTCGTGTTTGGTTTAGGTCTAGAAGTGTGGCTAAAGATTGTATCATAAAGTTAGACTGGCTTCCGCTGTCAAGTATCGCTCGACAAGTATGGAATCCTCCTCGGGAATCCATGGTATTTATCATAGCTGTATTGTTTCTTGGTTGATCGTCGTATGTGCCACCACGGAATCAGGCTGAAGTTTGCTTGAAGATTCACTAACTGAATTTATCGTCAGAGTTTCGAAATGGAGAAGAGTATGATGTCTTTTGTTGCACCTTTTACACGTGAAAGGACTCTTGCATTGTATAGTCTTGTGCCCTTGTCGTAAACAATTCAAGCACAGCTTTAGTTGCCACGCCCGGGAATGGCGCTGTTTAACAGATAATGCTTCAAAAGCCTTACAAGAGGACAAGGTATGATTTTCGTTACATATTTGGCAATTTCTGATGCCTTGTACAATCGTTCCTGTATGAGTAGAGGTGAACCTTGCATGCTTAAGTCCTTCTGCTTGGTTTGAGTAGCCTTAGCTTCTTTAGCTTCAAGAAGTCTACATGTTCATTGAGGAAGGTAATGAAAGTTTGTAAGGAGGGTAACGGTACTTCTGAAATATCAAACTCGCAGTTTTCAGATGCACTCTGATTTTCTTTCTTGACCACGAAAACTTCCCATTCCTGTTTAGTTTCTGAATCTAGCTTATTCACGATTATAGTTTCTAATAGGGTTCCCCACTGGTCTATGGGCTGTCCTAAATTTGTTAAACCTGCAAGCTTATTTGTAAGTGTGTCTCAAGCTTATAGCGGACCTCTTGTCTGGACATTTGATGTCCAAGATCGCCTGTATAAGGGTCTTGACAATGATGCGTTTATTATGATACCTTCCTTTTAAAAGAGTCCAAGCGGCCTCATAATTATCATTTGTATTTTTATTTCCTTCATAACGTTTAATGCCTCACTTTCTAGACACGTTCTGAGATAATAAAACTTTTTAAGATTATATAATCCTGAAGACTCATGTATAAGATCAATACAGATATGGTAAAAATCTATCCATTCCTCTAATCTTCCTGTAAATCTCGGTAGAGAAATTTTTGGTAGGTGTGGAGGATCATCACCCTCTACCCGGACCACCCCCTCAGCAGATAGCTCCAGAGGTTGTTGGGATTGCTGCTGATTGGCTGCTATTGAGTCCTCAAACTTGGACTGTATATCGAACAACCTTTCTTCAAAAATTATCCTTTCTTCTTCTTCTCTTCGTCACTCTCAGTGAGAAGTTGGATCTCTGTTTGTACATTGTCGAACTCTTTCCAACAATCTTCTATTTTGCTCAGCCGAATGGTCAATGCCGAAAGTGACTGGCATTTTGGGTTAAACTGATCGATAAATGTGTTTAATCTTGTTAATCTTGCTTTGATATATCCTCTCTCGCTTATTAAGATGCTTAACTCAGCACTTACATCGCCTGCAATTACAGATCCTTTCAGGTTCGAATCGACTCCAGACTTGGTCATCTTAAACGAATATAAGCTATATATACAAAAAAAAGAAATAGAAGTAAGTGATAAATACGTCACAACACGAAAAATAATACGATAAACAAGGTTACCCTTGTTGTAGTGGTTGGTTCCGCAGAGCTGGAAAGCATCAGAGAAATGTCTATCACGGAGAGCTGGCTAGCACGGAAAATGTTCCGTGGTAGCCTGCTTCATTTTGTGGTCATCGACCGGTTTCGGGCGTTCGCATCTTCAGGATGCGTTTTTCAGACAGTGTTACACACAGACACACAGAGCAGACTTAGTTTACACATTGTGCAAGTCTGTTGTCCACTGTCTGAAAACGCATCCTGAAGATGGGCGAACGCCTGAAACCGGTCGATGACCACAAAATGATGCAGGCTACCACGGAAAGTGTCTCTGAAGGTTACCCTTTATTACAAATAATTAAAATGGCTGTCGAAATGCTAAATCATTACATGCAAAATTGTCTTAAAATCGTAAAATGGCATATAAATCGTATTAAATAAACAGAAATGCAATGAAAAACATGGGAAAATGTTTAAAAATGCAGTTGAATTCCTATGAAAATTAAATTCAAAGAATAAAAAATATTTCGTTTGAAATATGCCAACTTATAAAGAAATAAAAAAAAATGAAACATGCAACGTTCAAATTCCAAAGTTTAGGATTTAAGGAAGTATTAAAGGCCAGATGAAAGGATTATCAGTTGGAGTGGGGAAATGCGTATTAAAGAAAGGAACCGACCTGGTTGTAGCAGACCCCTTCTGCAAATTATCTTCAAGTTTTCTAGCGTTGTTATAAAATAAGCTCTTCCTTCCTCAGCGCTAATGATCGTTTCCTTTATAATGGATGTTTCAACTTGTATTGATGTGATGAACAACTATCACGTCGGGGTCACCAAAAAATTTTCTATGTTGAATAGAAAATTGCATGGGCACAATGGTGTCAATAATAGACTCGTAAAATGTATTGAAGTAAAATTAAGTTTATTCTTTACATACAATTATTCACAACAAGTGAAATAAAGAGAGAAATAGTTCGTTTAATTACAGTTTAATTATTTAAGCACTGAATGTAAGTACAGCTCGGTAGTTCCGTTTAACTCACAAGAAGGAATCGTTTAATTTGTCTAAGAGCCCGTTTAAGAACAATGAATTAATTTGTTACAAAAACAAACAAAATGGAAAAGAGGAACGTTTATCACCAACTAAAGCAGTCTAGCCTACAGAGCTCTGTATCTCACGCTAACTCGCTTCGTCCCAACTCACACTTGCCTGTTCAAAGAGTGGGGGGTGAATGCCAGTGCTGCCACTCTGCGCTCAAACAGGGGGTTCTACATTAAAATTGAAACTTAGCGTAAAGACGCGCCAGTACCGGTTAGCCGTAAGAAAGCGGTACAATATTGGATGGTTGGTTTATGCTTTAGGTTTATACATGATTTATATTAAGAAGGGTTCTAACTGGAACGCGCCACTTTCTTAAAAGAGACAGGAAGTAATTTTTTCTTATTTTTCCCCTTATTTTGATGAAATTTTCAAAAATGCCTTCAGTTTTTCAAATTCTCTCATATGGTATGTACCGGAGCTAGTTTTATTATTTTAATTAGAACCCCCTTTTTTTTTGTATCAGTTTGTTATGATGGGTCCAACCTTGATAGACATCACACAGCCAACACACGTATTCCATTTTTACTCTTCTTCTATTGTCGGAATTTCTGATGATAAACCACCGATAGCAATCACAGTTTTCTCATTCTCAGTGAATTTATTGTGTTTTGCCAAACTATTCTTTCAAGTTATGAGGCTGGCCTTTGCTGCATTATTTGCCAAAATTATAAATTCCACCCTTCCAGATTAGGAAAATTTAAAAGAAGTTTTAGAAAAAATAATTTATCAGTGACAAATGATAAGTATCATTCCAAAGAGATGTACAAGAAATATTTTAGAAAGTAAATGAAACCATTTAAATTATCTACTTATATTAATGAAGTTGAAAAATTAGTAAATCTTTAAATAATTGAAAGAAGGTTAGTTGTTGGGAGGGATGCTAACATTATTCCCCATGTTGGACCCATCATAACACACTGATACCTTATTTTTTTCAAAACATGATGAAAAATTATAACCGTTTCAAATTAATTGGATTGATGGTCAAATTAATTAGTCCAGAAACAATAAATTTACGTATAATCAAAGTAGATGTTCAAATTGTCCAGCATTATTATTAACTCAGCCTAACCTATATCCGGGCATAATCGCCTGAAAAAATGATATATTTCTTATTAATATGTATGTATCATGTTTTCAGATATGGATATGGGACCAATGGTAATAGAGTGGCTGGCCCAGTCAGAGTTGGTGACCCTCTTACACTTATAATTTACATGAGAAGCAAATATGGTAAATATTAAATTAGTTAATCAAATTAAATAAAAAATGATAGCATTTAATTATAAATAAACAGATATATATACATAACTGTTCATTTATTACAGATGGATTTGATATTGTTGTAAATGATTGTTTCGCACATAATGGGGCCAATAAAAGGATTCAACTAATTGATCAATATGGGTGAGATAATAATACTTTTTCAAAATTCATAATTATTTAGGAATTTATAATTTTTTCACATAAGACCACAAGGAAATATAAAAACAACCATATCAGTTGATAATATAATCCTATATTCCTAAGAAAGTATCAGACTACATATAAGTAAAAACTACGAAACACAATCAGAGTTTAATTTTAAATATTGTCCCAAGAACTTGTAGATTTGAATTAGCGAACAGTGGCTAATTAATTTGTAGAGACAGTAGACTAATAAATTCTAAACATACCAGAAATAAATTAATCATTATATGAAAGAAATGAAATATAACAGAAAAAATAGAAATGAGAGTTGGGGTGAGCAGGTTACTATAGTTAGTCATCATCCATCTTGGGGGCACGCTTGTGAACAATTACCAATCCCCTAATATCAAAATAAAAAAGGTAAAAAAAAAATCGTTTCATTTTCATAATTTTAATCAGTTTGTTTGTTTTTCATTTTGTTTACAGCTGTCCTGTGGATGACAAATTAATCTCTAGATTTAGAGGCTCATGGTCCGAGGCTGGTGTTTTTGAAACTCAAGTGTTTGCTTATATGAAAACTTTCCGATTTACTGGCTCTCCAGCATTATATATTGAATGTGATGTTAGGATGTGCCATGGAAGATGTCCAGTTAGTATATTATTTTTATTTCTAAAATGACTTTATAGTTTAATAATATCGAATTGATTTTGTATTATTCCAAATAATTCTTTTTGGAATGTCGTCCTCTCTTCTCCATTGTCCCAATGATAGCGTTTTCTTTTATATAAAAACACTTGCTTCTATTAGAAATATATTTAATTGGCATATATTTAATGCTTTGCATTCTCTTTATAAGATCAGTCATCTTTTATCAAGATAGAAGAAATAAACCTCAAGGAAAACATTATTCTTTTTGAAATATTTACGGATTAGATACATTTTCTTCAAATTCGGAATTTTTAATTATTCCACCAAAACTTGTAATGTTTAGTTGCCGTTAACAATTATAATTATATAAGTAGTGAACCATCCATTTGATACAGGAATTTATTTCAGAAGTAAACGGGGGATGAGGTTGTTCGCGTCCGCCGAGATTATTCTCACGTTATTCCCCCTTGATATCTAACTAAACGAACTACATCAATCGCCAGCGCAGCCAAGTTCTTTTATACTGGGCCGCGCAACGCAAAATGGCTGAATAGCCGAAGTCATGGCGTAAAACAAAATTTGTTAGAAGTAAACCTAACATAGCAGATCCATTAAAAGCTTCAAAAGATTGATTTTCCCTGGAAAATGTTTGAAATAAAATTGATAAGAGTACAAAAGGTAATTAATATACATGTTCAAAGAGCCAGTCTTTTTTGAGAAAATCTCGGAAAACTGAAAGAATACTTTCAACCGAGTTGATCGGGACCTTCATATCTTTTTTTCCCAATTTTTTTCCGTTTTTGAGTTATTTTGCTCTCTGTTCTCTGTCTTATCTCTCACTCTCTCTTCCTTTCACACACACACACACAAACGAACAAACCCTATATTACCATTGGCTAAAAACCTTTGTTTGGTTCACAGGAACATCTCAAAACTATATTTTCATTAAAATTCATGTTCAAACATTTGATACAATTAAGTACTTTCTTT
Source organism: Triatoma infestans (assembly GCA_011037195.1). Taxonomy (NCBI): domain Eukaryota; kingdom Metazoa; phylum Arthropoda; class Insecta; order Hemiptera; family Reduviidae; genus Triatoma; species Triatoma infestans. The sequence goes on along the minus strand of JAAEAF010001637.1, from coordinate 134,216 downwards.
TACTAATATAAGAATGCATTCTGTTAAAAACTTGTCTTTTTTTTCTCTCTTTAGTTGATGCAGCTTGACAATATAAATGATTGATGTCACCAATCTCTTCGCAAATGCAACCACATTCAGTACCACTTACTATGTTTATTTGTAATAAGGTTTAGTAACAACATGAATAAACCTGAGCCACAGTGAAATATAAAACCCCCTTTCGCCATCCAATATTTCAAACCAAGATTTACTTGGGATTCGAGATACTATATCGGAATAACATTTGACTTTCTTTTTATTTTCTTATTGGTTCTGTCATAAATCTAAACATCCACTGTTCAGCGTATTGCTAAAAAATCTCCTGGACCAACTTACTAGATTTCTTCATCCAAGTGAAAAGCATTTTTTGCCAAGGCGTTCACTGCTTCATTCCCCTAGATCCCAGCGGCCCCTTTAATACACATTAAACGTACCCTGCCTGCAGCATTCTCCAAACTAACCGTTATTTTTGTTTTTATCGGATGTGTTTGTTCAACAGAATATCTGTTGAAATACACTTTTTGCAATTCTGAAGTTCTGAATGATACATTTTAATTCAAATTGTTCCAAAGATTGAAGTGTTACAACACCCATACTTAATTATCCGTTACAATGCATGAACTCTCATCATGCAGAACTCTCATATTTCATGGATGGCATAGAGCTTAATCACTCTCCACTGACGAGTGAGTAAAAAAAGAGTAATTGGCATATAGAGTCCATTGGTGATCTAAATATGCATTTTTTCCTAAGGGAAGGCCTCAAGTTCTAGATTAGAAAAGAAAATACTTATTAATCTTATTTTGGTTAGCATAAATTTTTGTTTTTTTGTTCTAACTATAATTTAGAGTCAACCATGTCATTGGAGAAATGCAAAAGGCTTAAGTAAAAGATCTGTTGAAGAAAAAACTTCACAAGCACCTCCAGTAGGAAATATCTCACAGAATATTTCATTGTTTCAAAGCTTGAGGGTACTTCAAGAAGGAACTGACGAATCTCCGCTAACAAACAGTGAGTTCTTTAGTTCATATTACACTTTTCTAGATTTTTTTTATTCCTTATAAAAAAATAAAATGAATTTATTAAAACTTGTTCAACCTGAAATTAAATGACCAATTTTATTTACAGATACTGGCGCAAGATCCTTAGGAAATTCAGTATGTTTGCGCAGTGGACTTGTTGCATCAGTATCTGCCGCATTGGCCACTCTGGTTACTGTTCTTAGCGTTGCATTAGCTGCAATGTGCTGCCGTTTAAAAAGATTATCCAAACAACCATTGTTATCATCAGCTCCACAACTTTCTACAAGGCCACGTTGCTTCATGAATCTCAAGTGAATTTATTGCATACCTCGCTGCTACCAAATTTTTTTCCTTCGTTTTCATGGTCTTTCCTTTATAATACATAATGTTAGTAAATTCATTCTTATAATAATGCCATGTGTTCGCATAATTACCTGAAAATAAATTATGGACAGTTTTGTTTCATGCGTAATTGGATGGTGCATTGTTTACTTGAAAATATGATCCACTTTAACATATATATATTCGAGTAGAATAGAAGTTCACTGTAACAATGAATGCTAGGGGTTTGTTTTGTCGAAACACAGTCTAGACTTTAGATAATGTTTAATATTTGTTACATTTATTATATATAATTATGGGACGTAAAATAAATTTACAGACATTTGAGAATTTTTCAACATATAGATATGAAAAATTATGGTGATGTTTTTACATTGGATTTAGTAATTTGGATTTTTTCCCCAATTTTTGTCGTTAATGCTGTAATTTATTATAATGATTAAACTGAAGAAGACTGAACCCTAAAAACTTTATGTTAAGTGTGAATCATTGTATAGATGAAGGAAAGACCCCCCCAAAGCTCTGCTGTGATTTTTGGAGAGCGATAGGTTTAAATGGTATAAACTAAAGGCGCTCTCTCAGTAAACTTAAATTGTTTATGTAAGCCTCGCACTTTGAAAAGCTTAAACATTTGCCTTCTTATTAGGCAATTAACCTTAAATGCATGTAAATACATATCTACTTCTTTTAATTTCCAGATTATTTGGAGAAAAAATAACAATCTTATATGCACTACTCTTACCGTTCTGCAAAATTATCTATGCTTCAAAATTCTAAGGAACAAACAAATTCTTTTTAAAACTTGTATTGTTTAAAGTAAACATTGGCCTTTTCATATTGTAGGCAGGCATATTTAACCTTTCAACAAGAAACTATCACTAAAAAAGAAAACAAAATTACCTTCAAAACAAAAACTTAAAACTATTACATTGTACCTGAAGGAGTTTTATTGATTGGTTAAATATGTCCATGAAATGGAAAAATTAATCCGAAATATTTCTCATAATTTGCCAGCAATTAGTTGTATGTGTATTTATTTATTGTTTGTTGTATTATCCAAACTGGTTGATAGATGGGATAAACATCTATGTAACACATTATCTACACAATCTTTTATGTGTAAAAATTATGCCTTATATAGATGTTTGGCCATCTGGCTAATAATAAGATTCTTTTAAACAATAAGAATCTTTAGATAAATAGTCTTTAGTATTTAGCAAATTTCTTGTAAATGTATACGACCTTTTTTTTTTATTAAAAAAAAAGAATGAACAAGTTGTTATCAGCTTAACTTCCAAACCTACAGCCTAGTTCATATTTATAGATCTCCTTTTTCCTTTTATCCACTTTATATTTTATTCTTGTGAATGTCTCAACCAGAAAATAAAAAACCATAAAATAACAGCGTATATGACATTATGATGAAATCTGCACAAGTCCATAATATATTCTCAAAAAAAGAGGCTTAACCCTCTTATTCTTTGAACTTCTCGGATACACCAATTGAGCCCATCTATTTCCGTTAAATAATAATCTTAATAGTCAAATAAATACGTATTTTCAATAGAGATGATGTGAACATCCATTGCTAGTACCCTATCTGAAACTTCGACGGTTTTGACACTGATTAAGACAAAATCGAAGAGTATGGAAGTTGATGAAGGCTTAGTCCCTTCCGGGAATTCAATGAACCAGTAAAAAACTGGACTCAACAAAAAAAAAAAAAATTACAATATTGCTATCAAATTATGACAATGATTGAAGGCTGTTGTAAAGTGATTTTGGAGGACTCTTTCAGGTATAATATTTAAAACTTAGATAATCTGTGAATTCATGGTATAAAATGATTAATACACTTGTGAAGATGAAGTATTCAAATTAGCAACAGCTGTCCTAGTTGCACGAATCGTTTTGAGGATATTAATAAAATTTAGCATGAAAATTTCTGCTTTAAAGATATATAATTAACTAAAAATATATATTATATTTTGAAAATATTGTAGTAGGAATTTATGTTCAAATGATAACGATATAATCTTGGAGATAAATAAATGTGTTTTTAAAACCATTCCGAATAATTTCTTAAAAACAATTTTATTCACTTTGACTTGCTAAGATAGTAAGTAGTTGTGACGCAAAATTTACTTTTATTACATTCTTAACAATTGGGCTAATGGCCTGATACCATGGGATAAAACAAAAAAAAAATGTAAATATTCTGACGAAGATAAGCCACATTTATCAGAAGATATGTATCTTCAAAGCAAACATCACCTATTAAGAAAAGATCTGGTCTGCGACATTCACTTTAATGATTAGTCTAATTATTATAATTTAATTATCAAATTTTCTTTTAAATTGCAATGTTTAGTTGCGCTAACCATAAAAGACAATGTCGTGTTGTGTTTTACATCAGATTTTTTTTAATATGTCCGGCGAACCTTAAAAAAAAAAAAAATCTGGTGTGAAACACTCACATGACTTTCACTTAAAAACACAAAACCAACTACACATAAAATTTGAAATTAATGCCACAAATTCCACGCAAGTATTCAGAATAATTTTTCCTGACAAAAATGGATCAAATAAAGATGATAGGGAATTATGTTTATAGATAGATATGAAGTTTAAAAAAAATCGTTGGAGCCATTTTCGAACATTTTACGGTAAAGTCGCACTTCTGGTTCATGGATTTTGCCCGAAATCTTCGTGTCTGAAGGGAAGTATTTTCCTTTATGGGATATTCCGTTAACACACTCATACAGACCATTCGCTATTTTTTTTTTCTAATTCAGTGCACCCTAAAACATATATTTCAATGAAAACTGAATTTCGAAGATCGGGCACCATCGCAATACTTCCTCATACTAAGAGAAGGTAAAAAATTGTATCGTCCCCCACCAAATAAATTGGGGAATCTAAACTTAATAAAATGACTTTTTTGGAGGGAAGCCATACACGCCCCCTCCCTCCAAACTTCTTTAAATGAAATGGTTTTCAATTCAGTTTAGGTGCACCGTTGTAGTACTGCAATACTGCAACGCTTGCTACATAGGTGAATCCAAACAGTTTTTACAAAAAAAGACTCAGGCAACAAGAACTAGACATTATTAACAAAACAATTGACAGTACTACTCTCTCTAAACATGTTCTGGCTTTTAATCATGCCATCGATTTTAATAACCCTTCCATTTTAACCACTTACCTCAACAATTCAAAACGTCTCCTTACAAATTCACCTTCATCCAAACTGTATCAATTTTACAAAAAGACTAAGAAATCATAACTTCAACTTATAATAATATTTTTCTAACGCTAAACAAAGTCAAAGACACTCGCCATAATTTGTTCTTCCAAATTTGAAATTGCCGCGCCTCACTATGAACATTTTTCTTATCCCTCCCACCTTTTAACAGTTTTTTTTTTAAATTTTAAAAATACTCTCTCTTTAATTTAATATCAACGTTCTGAACGTACACTACTCTCCTACGCTAAAGGTATCTATATCTTTTTTATTTTCTATTATTGTTAATATCATTTCATTTAATTTACTGTTACTTCTGTGTTATAATTTCTAATTATCTTATGCTCAATCTGTTCTGATAATATTTCTTTAATTTAAATTTGTCTTTTATTTGTTATAAATCTATGCAGTTTTACTTCACTACAATACTGTATAATAATGTAACTTTTCACCAATAAATTTTGCAGAGCTCTTGAAGAAAGGTACCAAAGGTTCCCCCCCCGAAACGTACAGCAACAAAGAATTCTTTTTCCTTTAAAAACTCCTCTAGCCATTGTCGTATAAACATCTCATTATTTCATCAAATGAAATTTAGCGGAAAAATATCTCCCATAAAACTGGTAGGTCTCAGTATTCATAGTTGGTGTACAAATTAAATATCAGTTAGTTTTCTATTATGTAGGTACTGTAATCGTATCAAATTTTAGAAATCGAGTTTTCACCGGTATTACACGTATTGAGGTCCCTTAAATCCGAAAAAAATGGTGTGTAAGTGTGCGGGGTCAATATAACTCAAAAAGAAAAAAAAATCGCAGAAAGTTCAACTTGATATTTAGTGTAATTGCCAGCTTGGTTTGTGAGGATAAGGTTTTGAACAAAATCAGTCAAACCGAAAGTACCATTCGAATGAATGGATTTTCCCATTTTTTTGCGATTTTCTCGAAAACGGCTCCCAACGATTTTTTTCAAACTTGTAATATCAACTACACATATAATGAGCTACAACTTTTATTTGGGATATTTTGCGAAAAAAATTAAACAATGAAAAGTGGGAGGAAGGTGAAACATTTAGGCTGCCATTTAGAATACCACCGCCATCAGACACGAAGATTTCGGGCAAAATCCATCAATGGAATGTGCGGCTTTACTGAATGTTTTTTTTAATTTATTTTCAGTTTTTCTTAATTTTCTCAAAAACTGGTGTAACGATTTTTTTTTAAACTTCATATACTACATACACTCATAAATACCTAAGACTTTTATCTGTAACATTTGCCCGGGAAAAATTGATTTTAGTGAGTTCTGGAGAAACAGTAGCGTTATGCTTTCCTCTAAAGTACCACTTCATTATAATATATTATGGTTTTATCACCTATATAATATTTAGAAGCATTGATAGAATTCCAAATTTGAAAAAAAAATCCGTTTACTGGAAAAGCAATTTTATAGAATAGTTTTTGAGTTTTTTTGTGTGTGGGGGGGGGTCTCGAAAACTGTTTGACGAAACTTGGAATAAGAAAGAAGCGTGTCATTTTTATTTAAAACATTTTTGTGAAAAAATTGTTTTTAGTTGATTCAGAGGAATCTGAGACGTTAAAAATTCAAGTATGTTTTTGATTATTGGCTCTCTACAATGAAATAAATCATTCTCTCTATTTACCTCTGTTGGTAGGTTGACACTTGTCTCCCCACCACTGGTATATTTATGTTAAGAGCTACGAGCAAAATTTGAAATTTAGAGAAAATCTTTTATCTTACTATATCAAGAGGAGTAAGAAAGAGTCGTGTGAGTGTTTGCCCCAGTTTTTCTTTAATTAAATTTGGCTTTCTATTTACTTATCATTTAATATATTTATTTATTTAAATCTGTCTTACAATTAACATGGTTTATTGTACCATTAAATACATAAATATACTTATAATAATTCAAAATGTGTTGATAAGAAATCTTGCATGGAATGAGTTTTTGTTCTTAAACAAAACATTTTATAGATCACACATATTTCAAGAGTAAAGATGAAGTTTAAACTCAGTGATACCATTGAACCAGTAGTTTTTCTTTTGAATTTATCCAATGGATTAACACTTATTGGTCAAGTGAATCTAACAATGGATAAAATTTGTGGACTTAATTTGTGCAATAATGGTACTTGTGAAAATGCGAAAACATGTTTGCAACAATCTACAGGTAATAATTCATGTTTAGTTATTATAAAAGTGAAGATACACAATTGAAACAGCCATAATTTTATTATCATTCTTCTCTAATAATGCAATTAATGAATAGCTAATAAAATCTGGTGCGATAAATGCAAACGAGTTTTCTCTTACGCTAGTTATTACAATTCAAAATGACAATTTTTCTTCATCGTGTAATTTTCTTGGAAGATTTTGTTGCCCTGATCGAAATATCGTGGATTACATATTGGTTCTCAGTAATTAGCAGTTAGTACTTACATGTGATTTATCCAGAAGATAGCGTCTGAAACAACACCCAATAAAAGCTTGATATCTTCCAAAACCTGCTAAAATCAATTATTCGGGAAAAAATGTCTAATCAAAAGGTTATGTATATCTGTTCAGTTAGCCATTCAAGTTTAAAAAAAAAAATTATGGAAGCGTTTTCTAAAATATGTCACAAAAAAATGCAAAAACCTCTTCCATAAAGTGGTACTTGAACAGAATATCTCAGGAGACTCAAACTTAGTATTTCGTTTCGGTATTATCACCGCATCTAACACGTAGGTTTTAGCTGAAATCCATCAACCGGAAATTCGACTTTACTTAAGGATATTTTTGGTTTTCATGATTTTCTCGAAAACGATTTTCTCCAGGGTAGCATAGAAAATCTCCAGCGATTTTCTTTAAATTTCTATGCTACCCTACATAAATGAATTCCTATCATTTTTATTTGAAACATTTTCTAGAGAAAATCTTCTTCAATTCTAGCGAAATCAGTTGGGAGGGCCTCCCAATTGCAAGTCCATGCTCCACTTCATTAAAATATATGGTTCTACCACTTTATAATATTAACATACATAAGAAACACTGCTACAATACCAAATTTGATGAAAATCATTTGAGAGTGTGCGACTTTACAGAATAGTTTTTTGGAATTTTCTCGGCATTTTCTGTAACGATATTCTTTAAATATTAGTATTGATATATAAATGTATCATTATTTGCAACATTTTCCCCAAAGAATTGATTTTGGATTATTGTGTGGAATTTGTGGCCTTTAAAATCAAACGTTTTGTGTAGTTGGTTATGTTTTTGGTGCACTCTACTGGGCTACAATATAATAACTTCTCAACAAGGTAAGATTAGTAGGTAAGCACTTATTCCCGCCGCCACTTTATTTATGTTAGGACAAACAAGTAATATTTGAAGTTTGAAGAAATTTTGTCATTTTTAAATATAATTGTACTAACGGAATAGAAAGTCGTGTGACTGTTTCACTCTAGATTTTTCGTACTTAGGGGACCTATTTTTCAATTTCGATAGTAAAAAAAGAGAAAGTAACAAATTACTCGACTATATTCAGAAAAATTTCATCTCTAATAAATACCGCATTCTTTAATGATTTTTACTGTAAACTTACTTATTGTGTTCAATGAATAAAAGAGAATTACAAATTTATTTCTTCTACTTACCAACTTAGAAAAGAAGGTAAAAATAAAATCATGAGAAAATGATTATTTGAAAACTCATTCAAATTACTATTAAATATGGACAAACATTTTATTTTGAAGTTATGTCTATTTATATACTATTTTTATATGGTATCTTGGCTGGAAAAAAATACACATTTAAATGAATTTTTTATTCTAGACTTAAACACATGGAAGCTTATGTTAAAGGAATTTTTGCCTATAATTCCAATCTTATTTGCTGGCTATTGGCGAGATAAACATGGAAGAAATGTTCCACTTCTATGGCTAGCAATTATTGGTCAAACTGTGGGTACACTAACTTACTTATTGTCATCAATCTTTTGGCAAGAATTTCCCATCTTACCAACAGTTTTAATTGAAGCGATTATATGTGGATTGACAGGAGGAATACCTCTTTCATTCATGGCTTGTACATGTTTTATTGCGGCTAATACATCAGTGCAAGATCGTACAGTTAGGTAAGATAGGTTTGCGTCCCTCAAACCGTTTTCACCTTGATCCATGTCTCCATGAACTGGTACCTGGGAGTAAGATATATAAGTAATCTAAAATTCACAATTACTAAAATTAATATTTCACTAAATAAAAATTTAACATACTGCTTTTATATTAAAACATCATATTTTAAAAACATTATATTAATTTGAATTGCTTCATTTATTGTTTATAAATCAGTGCACTAGGTCTAACCTGTTCCTACACTTGACCTAATAAGAACGTATTTTATCGCATCTTGTATATCAATTGAATAATCAAAGTCAATAATAAATTTATTATTTCATCAAAGAATTTTATCAAAGCTTGTGATCATCGAATCGTTTCGGTCTATAACTACAATTAATTATTTAATGATAAAATGTTGGTCTGAAATAAGTATGTTTATTTTAAACTCAAGTTTTACAGAATTTTTACAGCATTTTTTGTTTTCTACTTAGGATGTCATTACTTTTGGCAATTTACTTCGGTGGAACAATTATTGGTTCAATACTTGTTGGAGTAATATTACAAAAATTTGGATATGTATTACTTTATTCAGTTGCAATGATATTAGCTGTCGTTTCATTGCTTTATACCTTTGTATTTATCAGTGAGGTTGCAGCGCCTTCCAAAAAAACTTTGCCAATTTGGTTAATATTTAAGGCAGTTATGAAAAAGAGAGATAACAATCACAGACCGGTGATAATAATGATGATTATTGTTTATTGCATCTTTGGAACATCAATACGCTGTAAGTTATCAACTTGTCAGATTTTTTATCAAAGTGATGTAAATGAAATTACTGGATGAGAAACTTACAGCTTTCATAGGAAATCTTTGATATTCTTTGACATTTGTATTGTTTTTTTTTTCTTTTACACACAATTAGCCATAAAATGAAATATTGCATTCCTGCCATATTTGCTAGTGTAATGTAATGGTGGAGTTGTTTGTGTAGTGGTAGTGTGTAGCACGAGCGTTTTAGTGAAAAGGCTTTAGTTTAATTTTAAAAGAGAATGTTTTAATAATTGAGAGTCCCCACTTTATATAATAAATATAATCTTTCAAATAATAACTACAAGTTAATTGATTATTATAAGCTTATTTAAATATATTGTGAAACTGGCACTGATGTTTTCACTTTGGTAGCTAGAACGAGTCTGTAGTAAATTTAAGTATTTTACAATATCACACTATTATGTTTAAGAAATTAAGTATTTATCAAGATTAATGCAAAACTGGCACAGATATTTAGAGAGCGATTCCTGAAGTGTCCTGTTTGAAGGTTGATGTGAGACTCTCTTTTTTGAACTGAACTATTTGAAAGCTATGGCAGACTCTATTCTTTGGAATTGCTCTCTCTCTCTCGCGGGGGAATTTTCTTACAAAGGTTTGGCCTAACGGAATTTAGTGTCTTTGTTTTCTTAATAGCAATGACAGATTTAATATACCTGGTTCTAAAATACACACTTTCTGAAGGTAAATTCACAGCACTAAAATAATTATAAAATATTAACAAAAATACAATTTTGGATACTATAAAATATTCAGAAACTTTAAACTATTATTTTTCGATTTTGTCCTTCCACTACATTATCCCCCCTCCTGGAGAAATTTTTCGGCACGAAAAATTTGGGAGATAATCTGGAGTTGTAGAGGCTTGGAAGTTATCGAGAGGCGTGTGTGTAACGTCTGCAAGGTTGCCGTGTGTTGTAGGGTGCAGTCATCTTCTTCTGCGGCTAACGCTGCTTGAAGGTGTGAGCGTTGCGTCGTGTTTGAATGTATTCTCAAGCGAACGCTGCGTGAGTGGGTGAACGTTGCTGTGGTGGTAGGCTGATAGGTGAACAGCGAACACTGCTTGGCGAGTGAGAGTGTTGCGGATGAAGAAGTGACTGGCAATGGGTAGACAAGTCGGTACTGTAGGTGTGTATGTAGTTTCTTGAATTAACTCTATATGGACAAAAAAAAAACTCTTAAGTATTTCAAAAATAATTAACAAATAAATAAATACACAAAATACGCAAATAAAAAAAATATATATATTTAATAAGCGTGCAGGGATGCGCAAGGATGTGAGGATGATAGCAAAGGGTATGAGAAGATGAAGATCTTTTCCTTTTGTAGAAATCTTGTGTTTCTGAAAATAATCATACAGAGTTATACATTAATTTATATGATAAAATTTCTAACAAATAACGTGCAATATTGACTAATCATAACATGCAATTAAATTCATGCGCATGCAATAACATTCGTGCTCATGCAATGGTGCAGTCGACGAAGATTCTTGGATCTGTAAAAGAGAGGTTAAACAAATTTAAATTTCAACAAATATTAATGTAAAAATTATTAAAGCTAGTAAAGATGAATATATATCTTGAGGGAGTATGCACAAGGGTGAAGCCGACTGTATGTTCATCAGCTCTCCAGCTTTGCTGTGTTTTCTAGATACCTTAAGTTAACAATAACATTAAAATACAAATGATAAACAAGTACAAGAATAATACAAATTATTTAATTTCCTTTTAAGGCGAACTGAAAAAAATATTAATTAATTAGGTAAATACAATATATAAAAAAAATATTAATATCATCTCATCAAAAGTAACTACGAATTCACTTGGTGATCTTGATTTCTGCAAAATAAAATAAATTACAATTATTATTTAAATATACAATGCAATAATTACAAATATTAAAGCCGGAATAATTTTATGACTCGAAGTACGATAGTTTTCAGTGCTGAAACAAAAATAATATGTCATTATTGCAACAACTTAATTAGATATAAACCTGATACATTTATTGTTACATATAACATTTACATGTGGTGTAGTATGTAAAGTTAAGAAGTGTGATAGATTGAGAATTATTTCAAGAGATTCAATGTATAGTTGTGTATGTATTGTGTGCGCGAGGTGGCACAGAAATTTTGTGGCTAGTTACTAGGAATTTTAGTGAACTTAGCGATTAGTACTAAATTGGTGTGTTTGAGTACTAGTTGACAATTGAATGTTGAATTTAAGTGTTAGATACGTGCGCTAATGATTGCCCTGTAAGAATGTTTCTACAAGTATTCATTGGAAATTGCCTTTTAATTGCGAAAGTATGAATTCGCCAGAAAATTTGGAATTTTTGACATTGTCCGCATGCAAATGAAGGGACGTGATGCCATAGTTAGGTATTACCTAGTTAGACAGGACTGATGGAAGCAGCTATGATTGCGCCATAGTCATATCAGGTTTTCGAGAAAGCGACTGAGGGCTAACTCGTTTTGGGCTGTATTTGGAAACAATTACGAGCCGTATGTCCAAATTTTGAACAAAATTGGCAAGTGGGCCTATTTTGGAGGTTATTGCTAGTTTCGTTACCATTATTATGACTATACTGGTGTCTATCTGAATAAGGGTTAAATCGCGAATTGTTTGAATTAATTCGAGGGCTATGATTATTACTATAATATTGATCATTATTATTATTATTATTGTTATAACGATTATTATTATATACCCTGCGATTGAAATTTTTTGGTACATTAAAATTGTTAGGCATTTTGCCAAAGTTAGTACGAGGTTTTGGTCTGAATTTATTGGTGCAGTCCACGTCAAAATGTGGACCGGAACAATGGCGGCAAGGTCTGTTCCTTATTACATTAAATACTCTACAAGTGGTAGTTGGTTTTAATTGTGGCTTTTGACTTTTATTACGATGTGGGCATTCTCTGTGGAAATGCATTTGTCCACAGTAACGACAAGGAGATGGGGGTGTACGATTAGAATTTTTCGAAGTTACAGCGAAAACTGTGGGGTTTGTTTCAGAAGCCTGAACTTCTTTTAGGGCATTGGCATAGGAAAGTGCTTCATCTAATTTTTGAGGAAGCTTCCTTCGCACCTCATTACGAAGCGGTTGAGGAAGTGACTTCAAGAATGCATCAGTGGCCAGTTTATCTAATATTGTTTGTAAGGCCTCGAGTGGGTTAGCTTGAGCTTTTAAATGAATGGCGGATTGGATATGTCTAATCCTATCCGCGAATGTTTCAGGAGACTCAGTGGGCAGGGACTGAATATTAGTCATCTGTTGTAAGAGGACTAGGGGTGTTTTCTCTTTACGAAATCGGGCTAGAAGTCGCTCTGAAATTAGAGGATACGTTATAATTGTACCCTGGCCTTGTAATTCGGCTTTCTGGGTGTCGTAAAATATCTTGGCAGAACCTGAGAGCCTAAGTGCTAATATTTCTAATTTAGCAGCGTCGTCCCAGCCAGAAAGACTAGCACAATGGCTAATTTGGTCAAGGAAATCTGTCACCTTGGCTGAATTTTCGCCATCGAAGGTAGGTAAGCTATTGATTAATTGCAAATTCCTTAAGGGACTAGGTTGATTATTAATTGGAGGATTTGCTAATTGCTGCTGCGCAAGTAAATATTCTACAGCAGCGTCGATGCCCATGTCTTGTCCATTAATCTTATACATTTTGTCAGTGAACGAATTGCTTGGGGAAAGATTATATTTTTCAAGACGTCTACGTAATTGGAGTAAATTGCCTCCAACAGAAAGGTTATTATCGCGTAATATCTTTATAATTTGGGATCTATTAAGTACACTCATAAATTCAAATTTCGAAAGGGATTGAGGTACAAGTGGTACAATTACAAAAATTTAAAAATGAAATTCACTAGAAAATTCAATAATGGGAAATATTGAAGATATTTCCGCTGAGAAAGTAATTTAAAAAAAACAATCAAATTATCTGATGGATAATTTGTTTAATTATGAAATTGAAATTTTTACGTACTTGTAAATTGTGGATTCTCGTTGAAAATATCCCAAACAGCTGGCACCAATGTAATGTAATGGTGTGGAGTTGTATTTGTAGTAGTGGTAGTGTGTAGCACGAGCGTTTTAGTGAAAAGGGCTTATAAGTTTGTAATTTTAAAAGAGAATGAAGTTTAGTAATAATTGAGAAGTCACCACTGTTTTATATAATAAATATAATCTTTCAAATAATAACTACAAGTTAATTGATTATTATAAGCTTATTTAAATATATTGTGAAACTGGCACTGATGTTTTCACTTTGGTAGCTAGAACGAGTCTGTAGTAAATTTAAGTATTTTACAATATCACACTATTATGTTTAAGAAATTAAGTATTTATCAAGATTAATGCAAAACTGGCACAGATATTTAGAGAGCAATTCCTGAAGTGTCCTGTTTGAAGGTTGATGTGAGACTCTCTTTTTTGAACTGAACTATTTGAAAGCTATGGCAGACTCTATTCTTTGGAATTGCTCTCTCTCTCTCTCGCGGGGGAATTTTCTTACAAAGGTTTGGCCTAACGGAATTTAGTGTCTTTGTTTTCTTAATAGCAATGACAGATTTAATATACCTGGTTCTAAAATACACACTTTCTGAAGGTAAATTCACAGCACTAAAATAATTATAAAATATTAACAAAAATACAATTTTGGATACTATAAAATATTCAGAAACTTTAAACTATTATTTTTCGATTTTGTCCTTCCACTACAACTAGGAATAGATTATAATCGATATAATTGCTTGTTTGATTAACAACGGTCAAACATATCTATTGTTTAGAGAATTTTCCGTGATAGCCTGCTTTTTTTTGTGGTCATCAACCGGTTTCGGGCGTTCGCCCATCTTCCGGATGCGTTTGTCACACTGTTTGACAAACGCATCCTGATGATGGGGGAACGCCCGAAACGGTCGATGACCACAAAAAGAAGCAGGCTATCAAGGAAAATGTCTCTCTGATGCTTTCCAGCGGAACCAACCACCACAACAATAACTATTGTTTGTATTGATGTAATGGATATTTTTTAGGGCCAAAAATTATTGGTATAAGAATTGGCCAATATTATGAAAGGTGGAATCAGTGTGATATCCTATTGTTTCTTAGACGGTCCTTATTTATCTAGTTAATTTTGCACTACGAATATAAACACTCGTTCTTTTTAAGTTGAAATTTTTTTTATTACTAAGTTGGTTTTTCCTGTAACCTTGGAAAACCGTTTTAGTAAAACTGCTCTGCCAACACATTAGTTCATCATGTAGATCATAATAAACCCTTAAGATAATTAAAATTCCGGAATTCGACAGATATAGTAAGAAGGAAAACAATTTTTTTGTCGCATCAGATTTTTTTTTACGTGATAGTATTTTATGTTTTATTGTTATCAATAAGTTTAGATTTTCACCCTTGATTAGTTTGTTTTGATAAACGGCTATATCATAATTATACAGTGCTCCATTCAGAATAAAATATGCACATATATAACTTGTGAAAGTTTCAAATCCCTGATATTTGACAATTTTTTGGGAGTTATTAAAGGAAACATTGGTGTGAAACACAAATTGACTTACTTTCATTATTGCTTTTCTCCAGTTTAAACTGACAAAATCTAGTCAGGACAGTTGAACTGAGAGAAAACAAGAAAAGAAAGTCTATTTGTATTTCACACCAATCTTTCCTTTAACAACAAATAGATAGATAGATAAATATTTCACAGCCTTCCAAAAAATCAAGTTTAGAAAAATTAATCCAATATGAGTGGTTATGGCTGTGAGGTAGAGGGGCCATGGTTTCTCAGTAGTTAGTTTGTGTTCGATTGGTTTTGAATTCGATTCCTGGTTTGGCCTTGGATACATAAAATGTTATGTAATAAGTAGTTGCTCTCCGCCTCCGTCCAGGACCCCTGATCCAGGAAGAGACTTTCAATCCGCCTAAAAAGTAGACGTTATCATATCAAGTTAAAGAAATTCGTAAAGTCGAAACCTTATCCTATCCGCTTGTGATTTCTAAAGGAAATGACGATTTTGAGCTCCATTGTCGAATTTCATATTTAGTATACCAAATTTGATAAATTTGTCGTTTTTTAATGGAGAAAATCGCGAAAAATGAAAAGACTGTTCAGTAAAAACGCACTTCTGGCCCTCCGATTTTCTTTAAACTCGGAATTTCAACAACATATTTAATCTAATTAATATTATTTAGATGATAGAATTGTGCAATAAACCAAAATAGCACTTTAGAGGAAAACCAAACCTCACCTGAGTACTCAGGGGACGTCAAAAAGTGTATTTCCGGTGATAACTTGATATCGAAAATTTTACACGATTACAATATTTTCTTTTACTAAGACTCACAGAAAGTGAAAATAAATAAAGAGACTAGAATGCTAATTTCAAAATATGTTGCAATAAGGCTAGAAATTTATTGTATATAAACTTGCATTTATTTTTTTTTATTGCTAATATCACTTTTTCCATTTTTAACAATAGGTGAAGGAAGTATTTTAACCTTTTTTTTACAAAAAAGTTTAAAATTCAGTGTGGCGGAAGCAGGTATATTCGCTGGGTATAAACTCATAATAGTGGGCCTGAGTAAGTTCCTATGTTTTTCAATCGACTTATTTATTTATTTTTTTGCAACAGTGAAATAATGTTCATAAATCAGTAAATACAGGTTATATATTTAATCTCTAGACTATAAAAACAGTTTTTTAATTAACCTCTAGTGTTTAAATAAAACACATTTAAATATATCAAACTTTTAGGATTTTAATGAAATACCGGATGTTATCCAGCATTGCGGACCCACCCACATTTTCATTGGAATGTACTTGAATTAAATACTTGTTACCATAAAACTTTTGTAAGCCATAATAATTTTGTCAAATACATTAATAAGATTAATCCTTTATTAAACTAAAATTTTTAATTTTTTCTGGCAGTAACTTTTAAGGCCCCCGCAAATAGTTAAAAATATTCGCCGTGAAGCCTTAGGAATTACGAGCTGGTCACTTGGTCAAAATATGTACTTTATTAGAGATTAATGAAAAACTAACAATTATCACAGAATCACGATTTTATTGGGTTTCAATACTCAACACACATAACGGAAATAATATAAATTGTAATTTTTACTATAAGAAGAGAAGACCACAAATTAGGAAAGACTGAAATGAATTTTACATTACCGATACAAATTTATACGGATGACCTCATTACTTTTTTCAGATACAATTCGAAGCCCTTCGTTATTCAAATATTTTAATGTTGAGTTTTAATGTTACTTGTGCAGACATATTCGAAATTGCATTTGCCTGTAGAATGAGTTGCTGGAACAGTGTAAAGCGACTGGGCGTCCTGGAAATCGTCGTGGTGATGGAAATATTCTCTGGTGGGTGGTAATACTAGAGAGAACGAAACGAGCCAAGCAGTGATAATTCTAAATTTTTTAACTGCATCCAGCTGGTCTGCCGACAGACAAAAAGACATACGTTAGAAATAATATAGCTTGGCCAAGACTGTCTATCGTTCCGCTCAACTTCAAACGTCTAAAGTCCTTCTGTTTGATGTAGTTCCCTACGGTAGTGGGAGATTGTTTATGTTACATTACACTTAAAATTTAAAATGATTATTCTTTAAATTAATCGAGACTTTAACAGTAACCTTCTCCAATTTTTATAAACATTTAACATTCTCAAAGTTTATTTATTTTTTTGCCTGTTTTAAATAGTTTTCACTGCAGTAGAGAAAAATACGATATTTAATGCGAGAGTAAAATCTTGTTCAGTTGCTTCACACGCTTACCCTATGTAAGCATATCTGAATTAGAAACTGTTAAAATGCCACTTTATTATCTTGTCAAAAGCAAAAAACTTCACTGCAATTTGTTCATAAATTCAAATTCGTCTTTTCTTTTCTTTTTTAGGTACCTTTATTGTTGTTCCTGTTTTGTCAAAGTATTATAAAATGAAAGATGTCTTATTGGGGATCTTATCGGCTACATTTACCTGTTTTAGCAGTATTTTGACAGCTATGTCCCGCTCAAAACTTGAACTATTATTATGTAAATATTGAGCTTTCTTAGCTTCTTAAATCTAGAATGGTTTTAACTTTTGAAATGAATAATTACAAAAAAGAAATTCCATTTTATTTAGACCCACTTCCAGATTTACTAAGAGGAGGAGTATTGGCTGTAGAAAAATCTATTATAACGAAATATGTTGGACCTAGTGAGATTGGTAAACAAAAAATAATATCTATATTTTTTTTTTTATCATTGTATTTAATTGATGTTTGAAAATTATTTTGATTTCTAGGTCAAGTTTTAAGCGTTGAATTTTTTGCTGAAGCATGTGGTCATTTAATGTTGCTTCCACTATATAATTTTGTATATAATAAAACAAGTGAAACATTCCCTGGGGCTTTCTTTTTTCTAACAACATTATTGTCATTCATAACATTAGTAATTTTTTGGTAAGAAAAAATTTATGTATATATTTTTCATGCACTTCTATTTTATTTTTTAAGTGAATAATGTATTGCGATCCCTGGAGCCTTCTCAGTACCCTTCCGGAGCTAATCCCTTGTTTTATTATATAAGAGTACACACTCTTTAAAGAATTATTACAATCGCTTCCCATAGTATAGAGGGGCCATTGAATGAAATTCAATACCGATTTCATGGATATTTCATTATAACAGTACTGGTTAGTATGCACATAAGACAAACAGATGTGACATTTTGTGAAAAATATTTAGTTATTTAGGGGGCACAAGTGAGTAAACTGTAGTACTAAAATAAAAACTAGTTCATTTCCCGTTGTAATAATATCACTATTAGTATTGCAGGAACAATGTTCCTCTTTAATCCAAATTCAGAGATTCTTGTAACTTAAGTATGTCTGTTCTTTTAGGCGGCCGTTCGCGAGTTAAGAATAGATTAGATCCATCAGACCAGTTGTCGGTTGGTGAAATTATCTATTAAAATCGCCCAAAGCGGTATAACTTTTTATTTAAAATCTAGATAATTAACTTGTTTATTGCATTTCTTAAATCATAGACCCCGCTCAATTTTCACAGTAATATTGACATCTTTAAAATCGCTTCCTGAAATTATCAGCACTTATTACCGTTCATTATTCCCGTCATCGACAGGTCTATTTCGTATTCAGTATTCAACATTAATGGATTTTTTTTTTAAATATTTTTAGCATTGTTAAATATCTTATGAGGGAAAAGGACACACAACGGGAAGTGGATGATGGGCAGACTGAATTTTCCTCACATTTATAAATAGATAAAATAGTTTATACAAAAGTTGGAGGTAAGAATATTAGAAAAAAATAAGAGGCCATGCAGAGTGTTTAATAAACTTGTACATTGAGACTGAGTACCTTAAATCGGGGAATATCATAAGAATGTGATATGGACTTGAGAGAGATATTATTTAAATCGCAGACGAGCTCAGGAATTGATAATCATTAAATCTAAATATGAAATAAATTGGATGCAAAAACAAAGCTACAATTACTCCATGATATACCAAAAAAAAAAGGCAACTTAGTTTTAACAAATTAATGCTAATTTATACCCTTTATATTGCGTTGGACTTATGCGGTTGAGCAGTTTCGTATTGTTCCATAAGTTCATCAGCACTATTAGAATAATTTAATGATTGGCAATCTTGAAATAATTATTGTAGTCTATACAAAAGACTAATAATAATTGACAAAGTTGCTGTAAGATAGAAATAAAAAATTCTTCCTTCTAGAAAAATCATTGACAAGAAGTAAACGTTATTAAATATTTTTCTAAAGCTCTTAAATCGTCTTAATCTGACCAGAAACTAAGGAATATAAAGGAACATGAGTAAAAAATGATTATTAGAAAAAATTCTATCATACTTTCATAGTGTGTTCAAAGCGGGCTAATTATCTAAAATAATAGCATTTCTCGATATTTCATTTAATTTTTTTGCATTTTGATAATAGTAGTCAACTTGTTTTAATAATTACCTAGAAATACTTTAGTGTTTGAAATGAAATAATGTGTATAATGGATGAGGCAGCATATGAAAAGATGTATTTTCTAAAAACTGTATGCACTGAATTAAGAGCAAATCATCACTTTCTATAAACAAATTTTAATGGAAAATTGTTTCCAATAAAGTTGAAAGACCTAAATGTATATATATATATATAATTTAAGGAAACCACTAGTGTGTGTCAGTTTCATGAAAATCGTGATATACTGCCGAAAAATCAACAAAATGGAACTTCTGGTTGGCGGATGCTTACTAGAATCTTCGTGCAAAGATCTTGTTGAGACTCTCATTCGGAATAGCAAATTAGAATTACTTGTATTTTTGTCTTTGTGGTAAGTTATTCGTTAATGAACATAAAATTCATGTAAGAATAAATCTTCCCAATCTCTTAGAGGATAACCACACAGTATATAATATGTAGTTATTAATGTATGTAACTGGGTTATCTTTACTTTATTGTTTTTTATAATAATAAAATAGGTTACATAACATTGTAAACTTATCCTTATTATTGCCTGTATTTATTTACATTGCACTTTAAAAAAAGAGAAACCATTATTAACTATCAAATAAGAAATCTAATCTCTGAGTTTGTTAATCATCGATAAGCATTTTGTTTTTAGTCATTTTCAAATTGCAAAGAAGATTAATTCTTAGTCTATTAGGAAAATTGATTGGTGCTGTTGAATGATGAAGTGTCCAAAACTTGATATTACTATTGAACCAGCAATTCTATTATTTGCTTTGTCAAATTCTTTCGCCACAAGTGGCTTAGTAAATTTAATGATGTCAAGGATGTGTGATCATGGCCATGTACCCAATAATAATTCCACAAATATCAATCCTAGTGATTGTATAAAAAATTCTACAGGTAAAATAATTATATGTGATATTACTTATTCAATATTTCGGTTAAAATAATAATATTTTTTGATAAAACAGTTAACTGCTATCTCAAACAGAACTGGTAATAAGAGGAATGGGAGTAGCTCGGGTGGAAGTAGGTGGAATACGAAAGCCACGAATTTGAGTCCAAGCAACTCTATCCTTAGATTTTCTTGTTCTAGGAACATTTCTGCTGAATTTCTATATAAAGGCTGCTTAGTTCTTAACCCTGCTTGGAAATTGGCAGTCCGGAAGGCTCCGGGCGCCAGTAACCACACATGTTGACAAGCCAGAAGAAAAAATAATGTTTAGGAAAATACGGATAATCCAAATACAATGTAGGGTTCACTTTCAACTTAAGCCCCAAGTTTGTGCGGACAGTTCAACTTATTGATGCTTTAAATTTCTTTCCCACCAAATTTTTAAATATATAAAAGTGCAAGTTTTTATTTATTTTGAATTTTGCTTATGAAAATTACGGCTGGGGTCCATCAGGGAATTGAAGTATTTCGATAGGCCTGCTCTCGCTTATTAAGTCCCAATTGACAAAGGAGAGAATTGTTAAAGGAATTTTATTTGTGGTTTCAAAGTTATATTAAGAATTTTCATATCTACACAAGAGGTAAACTGGAACATAACAGAATCGATATACAACTATGAAACTCCCAATTAACAAATTCTCTTCGAACTTAAAGATTTACAAATTAAATAATGCCAAGTTTAATGAAAATCTTAGGAACCATTTTCATGTAAAGTGCGAAAAAAATATTGAGTAGTAAATACTTCCGGTTAATCTATTTTCTTCAAATTTCAAATTTACTTAAATTACTCCAATTTAAAATTAACTTAATTATTTAATCACGAAAGGTTCATTTAATTTAAAAAAAAATTTGCATTTAAATTGTAAAAGCAGGAAAGGGAATAGCTAAGTAATTAGCTTACTGGATTCCCACGCATAGCACCCGGGTTTGAGTCCAGCTGTGCTACCCTTAGATTTTTTTTCTTCCCAGAGCCTCTACAGCTCACTGTCCGGTGATGGACAGTGTTGTCTGTAACGAGAGAACACAGTCTGAGGCCGGCAGTGCACTGAGAAGGCTCCGGGCGCCGATGACCATAGATGTTGACGCGCCTTAAATTAAAAAAAAAAATTATAGAAAGTTTATATATCCATTTGTAAACGTTTCATTTAAACTGAAAATAGTTTTCACTCGATTTTTAATCAGAAATGATATATGTTTTACATATATATATTATATTTTTCATGAAAAACTCTTGAGTTTCCGGGTCGAGAACGCGTCAATGATTTGCTAAAAATAGAGGTTTCGACCACCAATGAGCCCCTTCAGGGTCATTGAAATATAGTATCCTAAGATCGAAATATAGTAGTCCTAAATAATAATGGCATTCTCACCAATATTTAATTCAACTTCTTCTGTCTTTTTAATGCCAATCCACCCATGGGTCCTCCTGAAATTCAAGTCTTTTAATAGGTTTAACAAAAAGTTTAGAAACACAGTCCAGAATAGGCATGCAAATTTCCTTCTTTTTTTATTTATTATTAGCAATGGCAGTTTGATTGGAGATCAAACAAATGATAAAAATATGATTTTTTATGAACTGTCTCTGAATTTGTTCATCCTTTATCTTTAGTTTTTTTCGGAATAGAAATAACAGAAATTTGATGCTTATAAATAATTTATTATATTCGTCTGAGAAGTAATTCTGTGGATGAAGATGGCTTATTTGGCAATCTAAAGAATTAAGGAATTTTTAATTACATTAGTTTGCATTGATATCGGCACATAATATTGCTGATCGTTTGTTTACAATCAGTAGGGTTTTTCTTGGCAACAGAAAGGTTACAGACTAAAACTACAGACCCATTACAAATTTATTATTACAACTAGGAATCAGTAATTATAATAACGCTCCGCAATGGTTCCAAACTTGTGTGATTAAGTCGGCGTTTCCTACGTTTATTAAGTTTTGTGAATCAATTTACTATTAATTCAGTCATGCTTTCTATTATGTAATATAGTACACATGGGAATATGGTAACAGAAGAGATTAAAGACTGAAATAGTCACTACTATTTAGTCTTCACACTGTAATATTCTTAAAAAGCAAATTTGGAAGTATGATCACATACAAATATTATATATTTTATAAACTTTATATAATGTCTGCTGTAATTATTACAAGAAATACAAATTTTCCTGGAAGTATTTTGATAGACAATGACCATATCAATAAACAGAAATAATTTAAGATAAACAATACATATTTTTTTTCAATAGATACATTATCTGCAAACACTTTATTTGAAATTATAAATAAAACAAAATATTTTTTTATTTTGTTTTTAATACAAGTACTTCAGACAATCTTTAATATTAATATTTTTGCGGCGGATATTAATTATTGAAGTTATTAAATGTAATTTTTTTGTGCTCTGTAGACATTAAAAGCACAATACTTTTATTTTATTTTTTTAATGAAATAATAATTACATTTGTACAGATTGAAATTTAAGGAAAAGGAATATTTTAAGAGAAGAAAACTGTGGATAGAGCGTAAAAGAAGATTACTTCTATTTGTTAATAATCAAAACATATGACATTTATTATCGCCTCGTTTTCTATGTCCATTATAAATTACAAATTGTCTATCAAGAGATAAGTTATTATATTGCCTAAAATATATTTTATATTTCGACAAATATATTTCAGGTAAAAACGTAATCAGTCACCTTATGTAGAGAATTGTTTTTCAAATTCATTTAATCCAATGATTATTTGGCAGCCAAGTATCATGCTTTTGGAAAACTACAATGATGAAGCCAATTTATCGAATTAAAAAATAAAATATACAGAACTGTGATTATTCGCAGAGTAAAATAAAATAATGCTTTAAAAAGCAGGCTTTGTCACGTGAGATTTTTGAATTATTTCTTTAAGTTAGTTTTCTTTTAGTAAGGAAGACTTAAATGATCATACAATTAACTTACAAAATGTATTTATTTAATTAAAACTGATCATTAAATATACAAGGTTGAACAGAATCATACCTATTCCCATAATTCATAGGTCGTGCATTTATTTTTTGTATTTTGGTAGACAAAAACGTGGAATAGTATTGAATGATTAATTTCAGAAATTTAAAGTTATAATCAAACTCTATAAGTTTAATACAAACCAATAACTGTTTAAATTCATTTTACAGACTTAAATTTAATAAAAGCAATGTTGAGGGAAGTTTTGCCAGTTTTTGCATTATTGGTTGCTGGATATTGGAGAGATAAACATGGAAGAAATTTGCCAATCTTTATTTATTCTGCTAGTGGACAATTGTTAGGAACACTAGTGCTCTTAGTTTCGGCAATATTCCCGGAACAGATATCAGTATTAGTTACAGTAATAGTTGAATCTACTATAACTGGATTAGCTGGGTCTTTTCCACTACTTCTTATGACGGCCGCTTGTTTTGTATCAGCAAGATCGGGTTGTGAAAGTCGCACATCAAGGTAAGATTTTACTTATCATTTAAAGTTATTTATTTTTAATAAACAAACAAAACACATATAAAAAAAAAAAAATCTGCTGCGAAACATTCACACGACTTTCTCTTACTCCTCTGGAATTTTTCTTTAAATTTCGCTAATATATTATAACATGATATACAGTGGGTGGTTGGGGGGCAAAGTGTCAACCTACCAGCAGAGGCAGGTAGAGAATGATTACATTGTAGAGAGCGCCAATAATAAACATTTGAATTTATAACGTCTCAGATTCCTCAGAACCACCTAAAAACAAATTTTTCAGAAAAATGTTTCAAATAAAAGTGATACTACTTCTATCTTATCCAACAAGCATTCCAGTTAAAAAAAAAAAATCGTTGAAACCATATTCGAGAAAATTCAAAAAAAACTCAGAAACATTCTGTAAAATCGCACTTGCGGTAAACAGATTTTCTTCAAATTTGGAATTCTATCAATGCTTCTAATATCTATAGTTAATATTATATAGTTGGTAAAACCATATATTATACTGTAGTGGTAGTTCAGACGAAAGCATAACGCTACAGTTCCCGTAGACCCCTCAAAACTCAGTTTTCCTAAGAAACTTCTCAAATAAAAGTGATAGGTATTATGTGTGTAGATAGTAAACAAATTTTGAAGAAAGCTATTGGAATCGCTTCCGAGAAATCATGAAAAACTGAAAAAATGATTCAGTAGAGTCGCACATACGGTTGATCGATTTCATAACTTTCGAACCAGTTGCGATGGTAGAACCTAAATGAAATACCAAGTTTGAGCTTCCTGCGATTTTTGTTCTTGAGATATTTTGTTCACACACACACATATACACATTTATTTAGGGGACACTAAAACATATAGTTCCGGTGAAAACTCAATTTTGAAAGCCTGGCACGATCGCAATACTCCTCTTACAAGGGGTAAGAGAAAGAAAACATTGCAATGCTCTTAGAACTTAATGCAAGTGATTATCTTTCACTGTACATTATTTATTGCTTGTTCATTTTTATTAACAAAGATAACAAATAACTGAATTTCATGTTTTTATTTTATTATATTTTCTAAATGACAATTGCATTTCTTTGTATCGCAGAATGTCTCTTATTATGGCATCTTATTTGATTGGCATGACTATCGGTTTTTTCCTAAGTGGAATAACTTTACAGAAATTTGGATTTACGACCATGTTTGGTGTGGCTTTTATCTTGGCCATATTAGTACTTCTTTATATCTGTTTTTTTCTACGTGAAAAACCCAAACCTGCAACAAAATACATGCCAATTTGGGTGGTCATAAAAACAGTTTTTAGAAAAAGAGAATTTCATCGCAGACCAATTGTATTTCTAATGATAGCAGTGCACTGTCTTTATGGCACAACATTACGCTGTATGTTTGATCTTATTTTATGGTTATGCAATTTTTGTATTTTGTAATTGTAAATATTACTTAAGTAATAAAATAGGATAGTACTAAAATTTGAATTTTTTTTTTTTTTTACAGGTGAAGCCAATGTATTTTTGTTTTTCGTTGAAAAAAGTTTACATTTAAATGTGTCAGAAGCTGGAATATATTCTGCCTACAGGAGTATTATATTATCTATAAGTAAATATAATATAGTCAAAAATAAATTATTAAATAAATAACCAATTCAATAAAAGTCATCAGTACAATA
Organism: Triatoma infestans; assembly: GCA_011037195.1. Classification (NCBI taxonomy): domain Eukaryota; kingdom Metazoa; phylum Arthropoda; class Insecta; order Hemiptera; family Reduviidae; genus Triatoma; species Triatoma infestans. Next base: position 108,490 of record JAAEAF010001637.1, on the reverse strand, counting down.
TGTCATAATATTACATTTATTTTCTTCCTCTATAGGTACCTTTATTGTGATTCCATTTCTCTCGAGAGTCATAAAAGTTAAAGATACGTTATTGGGAATCATTTGTGCTGCTTTAAACTGTGCGAGTGGTATTTGGACTGCATTTGCTAGAACAAAGACTCAATTATTTTTATGTAATGAATTTAATTATTTTAATAATTTTAGGATCTTTTTTTCATTCTTGGATTTAAACGCTAAGAGATTTTTAAAAAAGTATAAATTATAGTTTAAGAAAGCTTTGTCGGAAAACAATTTGAAAGACAATGCAAACAGTCATTTCAAATATGACAGCTTATTCAGTGACAAGACCTTTTGTATTGAATGCTATAAAAAAATGTTGCAACCTGGTGGTGCTAAAGACCTTTGCACCCTTGTTACACCCTTAAACAATAAAAGTTCAATTAAAGTATATCTTTAGAATAGCACCTAGATTTCAATAATGAAGAGGGAAATTAGAAAGGTTCTGGTTATAGTAAATATTCTATTTTTATATACTTATTTAGAATATCGGCAATAGCTGCAAATGGAACTTTTATCCGTTGCAGTTTAGATAAATATTATATTTTGTTGTAGATATTTCATTGCTATTAGTAATTGAATTTTGAAGCAACATCGGAACACTATTTACAATTTTTTTTGCAGAACTGTAGAACATCTTCCGTTTGATTCAAAATTATGACATGATCCATTTTCTTCTTCTTAATCATTCTCCTTCTACCGCGGTTGTAATGTGGAGACCTTACAGAGCTTCTTTTATTCACTGCGGTCCCTCACTAGCTCTCTTCTCTGGGGCCACTGCAGACCTCTATCTGTAAAAGTTTGAATTACTTCCTACTCTCAAGTTCTTCTTGGGCGACCCCTTCTTCTTGTGCCAGAAACCTTTGCCTCATACGCTGCCTTCGCAATTTTATCATCTTGCATTCTGAGCACGTGACCAAATCATCTCAGCTGCTTTTATGAATAATTTCTGCAGAGGGTCTTACATTCAGGTTTTTCCTTATGGTGACATTCCATATTCTGTCTCTCTTTGTTTTTCCCTCGATCTTTCTGAAGTACCTCATTTCAGCTGCTTATACATGATACATATTCCTAATTTTTGGTCAGTTGAAAGCATATCTTGATCTTATAGAAAAGTTATTGCTAGCCTCTTCCATCCTCAGGATTCCACATTTGTAAAAAAAAAAAAATCGGATGTGAAACACTCATACGACTTTCTCTTAGTGAGGCTTTTCACAATTCTAATTGACAAATTTCCTTTAAACCTGAGAGTTATACTAAATATTTCAATGACCCTAATCTAAAATTTGGTGGAATACGTTTTAAATGTTTAATGGCAAGGCAGAAACGCAACCTCCAGCTCTTCCAGAATTCTCATGAATTAGTATTCTAGAAAAAAATATTTCATCTAGAAGTAATGATATGTTTATATATGTAAGGTTAGTATTAAAATTTTAGAGATATCTTAACAGCTGTTTTCAAGCACAACGCATAAAAATTAGAAAAAAAAAACATTAAGATCGCACACCCGATGATGGACTTTACCAATACTCTCTCGGATTTTCTAGTGATACCTAAACCGGATTTATCTGCCTTTTTAGAGGTTATTCTGTCCCCTCCAAAACATAAATGTGTTTTTCGATTATTCATTTCCCAAAAGTTGGAAAGATTCCTCTTAAAGAGGAAAAAGATAGGAACAAACAAACAAAATTAGAGGTGTAGGTTGTATTTAACTAAGAGTAAAATACTCGATTTTGGATTATCCTAAAACTAACTTCCAAAATTAATCATAAATACGCAAGAGAAATGCTTAACTAAATTAAGTATCCTATTTTTGTCTTCTTGGCAAATTTCCTCTATTTAGAAAGATCGGCTTCGTTAAGACCACTTTGAATATTCTCTTAAATAAAAAGATGTTTACCCCTTTGAAAATGAAAGGCGGCAAAGATATCTAACATAAGAGTTTTTTCTTTTCATTATTTTTGTAACGTTGCTCATACAAACCACCTATTTGACAATTTACAATTTTTATAATTTCAGGTCCTCTGGGGGATTTATTGAGAGGCGGCATTTACGCTGTAGAAAAATCCATAGTGACAAAATGTATTGGGCAAAATGAAACAGGTATTTGTTTACTTAATGCTTAGTACTTAATATTGATGATATTAGTTTTCAAATTATTTGTTATAGGCCAAGTAATCAGTGCTGAATATGTGATTGAAGCAGTATGCCATATAGTTGTACTTCCATTGTACACATATGTGTTCAATAAGTTTGCATTGACATTTCCTGGATCATTCTTTTTTATATCGGCTTTGTTTTCATTTTGTACTTTCATAATTTTTTGGTAAGAAGCTTTTTTTTAACTTAATTTATTAATTTTTTTTGTATTGGAAAACAAATTCAATAGAAACATAATCCTAATATTCTATTGTGCAACCCAATTTTAGTAGCTTATTCCATGCAGTTATTGTAAGCTTAGTTTATCAAGTTTTGATAAATTTCTGTTCTGGTTGGTTCCGCAGAGCTGGAAAGCATCAGAGATATTTTCCGTGGTAGCTTGCTTCTTTTTGTGGTCATCGACCGGTTTCGGGCGTTCGCCCATCGTCACCATGTTTTTGTCCAAACAGTGTGATAACATAGATTTGCTCTGTGCATGTTTTGACAAAGACACCCTGGTGTTGGGCCAACGTTCGAAACCGGTCGATGACCACAAAACAGAAGCAAGTTATCACGGAAAATATCTGTGATGTTTGATAAGTTTCCTCTACTGCTCATGTTTTATAACAAGGAAAACAAGATTTTTACTTCCCCAATTCTCTGTGAAATACGTTTGTATGTTTATTATCTACATTATACAAAATACTGTATTTTTTTTTTTTACTGTGTTGCATAGAACTTCAAAGTTATATCCACAAATCTCAGAAGAATTTATATGTATTATAATCAGTGCAGAATAATCGATAATTTGATTATTATACAAGACGACCGTATACCTTGCTTTTTGCCTTGTCATTTTTAAACTATTTAATAGAGAAGCGAAGAGCTAAAATCATGTTGTTGGGTTTTGGCAATTCTTAATTTGGTAATTAAATTAGTAGTTAATTTCTAATTCTTGGAAAAAATTAATTCTGCCGGTAGCAGAAACTAAACTTAAATGCATGGACATAATATGAGTGCGAAGTATAATCAATCAGATTAAAGTGTGCGCACATAATGTTCACACGTGTTCACTACAGATATGAGTGCGCATACAATTTGTGCATATTTATTATATAGGATACATCAGGAGAAATATTTGTATGATACGCATTGTTGCATATTGCCTATGAAGTTTTATTAACATATGTGTATTCTACTGAATGTACTATAAGCAAATGGCTGTATTTATAAGTTTTGCAGAAAATTTGTTGCATAAACAACTGAAATTTACTTTTGCTTTTCAGCATTACACTTTCTCTGACTAAAAATAAAGAAATCTTCCAAGCAGATAATGAAGTAGAAGTTTCTAGTTGCAGCAGTTGCTCTAGTAAAGATTAAAGTTTATATTGTTCACTTCAAATAAATAGAAGATATTGAGGCTAGAATATCAGCAATATATGCATTAAAGCCAAAATGGGGAGCAGAGAAGGTATGTTTATTGTAATCTCTGCTATTATTTGACTGAGTCCCGTTTACTGTAATTTATTGGGCAAAACTTCGTGCTAATGCACGTCCTCATTTAGATTGAAAACGTGTCATCTAGCTCGAGTTTTCACCCATTCCTGGGAGCGAACTGATTATTTAAATAAATTGGCCAGCATGATCTCCCGACATGTATCCTTAGAATACATATGGGACCTTTTAGTTTTACTAAAAAACGTCTGTTCAAAGTAAGCCTTATGTATATATGTATATAATTTTAATTGATATAAGTTACCTAAACTTTAAATCAGTATAGATGCACCTTTAATCTAATTTGTGTTAAAATATGACTTGAGCCTTGCTTAGGAATGTACTTAAGGCAAATATGGAACTTATGAACTGTGGAACAAATATGGGATTGTGGGTTCACGGCTTAGATGCTATAGCCTGTTTCCTTTGCCTTGTTTCTGGACGGTTCTTTCATATTCTGGCCAAACCAAACTCTGATGATAGTTAATTATTCGAACCTGGTTAGAAAAAAGAAGCTGACAATGGCGGCCGCAGTCTGACATATGGTCTAAAATAAAATGTACAAATGCATTTTTGTGTGTTTAGAGAATTCGAATATAAATTTTTTTAATTAAAAACATTTTCAATTCCTACGAAGCAATGTAATAACGTCAAAGAAAACAACAATAATTGTTTCAAAATATGGTACAATATCATAATCATAAATGATGGTTTATAGTTTTATGATGGAGGATTAAGCCACTAACAAGACGTTATTATTGATACTAGATTTGAATTGTTTTAAGTAAAATTTTATTTCCTCCCATGATTTAAAATGTTTTTGTTTTTTTAATGATTTTAAATATTTTATACCTCGAAACATTTTGTTAACTTGGTTGAGATTACACATATTGAATTTAATTTGTTGATTGCATTATGTATTAGCAATTGTACAAACAATGAAGCCGGCCACATATATTTTACTTTGTTTTATTATACTTTAATAAGTTTTGCTCTGGGTTGGCTGTCAAATTTATGGACCACTATTATTTAAGAATTGTGAAAATATTGAATTATAAGTCTTTTATAATGTGCTTACAATAAATCTAGTATAAGTAAAAATCTTAAATATGGGTCTTTGTATTCCTTGCCCGCCTCCCCCAAACAATGTGTAAAGTCGAGCAAAAATTGTAATTTGACTTTAAATTGTATGTTGCATACTGCATTTTTTAGTAAAAAAAAAAATAGATAAATAAAAAAGAACAAATGGAAGAAAATAAATTGAATGCCAGCATGGTTGAAAGAGAACTCTAGAAAGTAGACTTTTATTCAAATTGAACAGAAAATATTTATTTACTAATTTAGGTGAGAGAATCTTTTTTATATGATTTTTTTTTTGTTAATATTTATAATTTATCTTTAGGAGTCAAAAATTAAAAGTCTTAATATTGAATTTTTCACGTTTAGTATTTGATATGTTTATATTTTAGTTGTGATCAGAGTCGCATTTGCCATATGGATGTTCAACAGATATTTAAGGAAAATAAGATATTTTGTTTAGTTCATAACACTCCTGAATAGTTTTTTAGTCTATTTGAAGTATTATTCTAAGCCTAGCCATAATTGTTTGAAAGTGATTCCGTAAGAGTTTTATAGTTTTTGGTGGACCAAAGGAGATGCATCCATATCTTCACCTGCATTATTACATAAGGGGCAGCCGGTTTGTTGCGTTACTCCAATTCGGCATAGATATAAATTATGAAAATGATGAACTAATAAAGAAAGCTAAGGGGGAAAAAAAAGAAGAAGCTCTTATTAATTTTTTCTTTATTTTATTGCAAGGAGTCATTTGTGATAACTCTCAAGAGATATACATACTTTGCAATCTTTTTACAAGATTTAGAGAAGATTTAATGTGATAACAAGAAAGCATTAACTCAATAGCCTAGAAAGTTCAATCTTGATCATCTGTTTAAAAATCACGAGAAGAACCTATCACAAAAGTTTCTGTTAAAATTAAAAATTCGCAAGTATCTTAACTGAATAGTTTTTACGTTTGATCCAATTTTTCTGAATATAACAAACGAATTTCCTTAATTTAGTACATTTGAAAAATGCAAGTTTGAACAAAATTATCAATTGAAAGTTGAAAAATGGATTAAAAGATTTCACATCCGACTTTAATTTGGTATTTCACCAGAAACATTAGATATACATATTATGAACTTAACCTGACCTCTTGAGACCTTTTTATGTAGCTGCACAAGATCCAAAATAGTAAATGCGGCGGTGGTAGTGATTAATGATTATAATCAAGAAGATTGCCTATATTTAGGCATTAATACAGAATTCCCATCATTGACTAGAATTTTGACATTTTGACAGTAATTTTGCTTATTTTTATTCACTTTCAATAAAGGATGTAAAAATTAAGCAAATAATCTGAATATCAAACCATCTACTTTTTCTTTGGTTTTCCTAGGAAAATGTTTTTTTAATATCAATATATCACAGAAATTGTTTTGTTATATAAATTGCTTGATTATATAATAATTGATTAACATCTTTGGCCCACATAAAGTCTATATGATTGAACTGATTAGACGGCACACGAAATAATCCAACTAAATTTGGCAATATCCAGAAGAGCCTCTTTACCTCCTAAAACAAAAAACCAAAAATTATTTTTTCTTAAGATTGTATCTAATTTCCAACATATAAATTTAGAATTAAGAAGATAAGGAGAAACTCCCTATAAATATAGATACAAATGTAGATTTAGTTGGTAGAAATATGTTTAACAAATTAGTTGATCAACAAATGATCAAATTTCGATTTGGAAATCGCTTAACTCTTTTTCTCCAAAATTATAAATATTCGTTAATTTTGTATAAATTTTGAAAACATTATTCGATCTAAAAGTTCTAAAATGGCTAATACTGACTGAGTACAGTACTATCACAAAGTTATTCTAGACTCTTGGTGTTACAAGCTTTTCATTAAATTTAACATTGTATTTTAGTGTTTAGGCAAGGGACGAGATTAGCTCAGTGGTAGCGCGCGGAGATCCCAGGTTTGAGTCAACCAGTGTGCTGTCCTTAGATTTTCTTTTCCTACGAGCCTCTATATCTGATGGGCGGTGTCTTGTCTTTATGCAATGTTAGGCAATGTCTTTAATGAGAGAACATCGCCCTGATGCCGGCAAGGTTTTTAGAAGGCTCCTAACATGGGGTAGCTATATGGCCCGAAGGGCTTTGAATAGCACAGGGCTCTTGGCCCCATCTGCAAATCAATAATAATAATAATAATAATAATAGTATTTAGATAAATAGACGGAGGCTAAATCTTCCACTGCAACCTAGATCAATATGGTTCTAGTGTCAGTGTTTGCACATAGATTATAACTTGTCTATAATGAGACCAGGTAAATGTATGTATAATGGTGGTAAGCTCAGTTTACCCTTTTGGATACTTAAATCTAATTAGTTAACACATCCATTCCCTCTGTAAACCCTATGTCCAATGAATTGCAAGAGTGTTGAGGTTATCAGTGTGTTAAGCTAGGTTTTCTGCAGAGACTAGGCTAATCCTCTTCACTCTATGAGGTTATGTTTAAGGGACTCTTTTTAAAATAGTGTTATATAATGTAATGAATGATATTGATATGGGAATTGATCGATTATTGTGTGCAGGGTGATGTATGTAAGGTGGTGGAATAGAAGGAAGGTTTTTATGTAGGTTAGAAGACGAAAAATCTAATAAAGTGTTTTATTAGTTGTATTTAGTTTCTTAAAAGGGTCTTTAAGAAACAAGATTAGGGTCAATCTCTGAAACATAAAACATGGTGTCAGGTGTGAACTTTTGTTAATTAAATATGTGTGCTTTATATACATGTTTGATAAATTATCAATGGAGGGCGAATTTTTGAAAAGAAAGAAGGGTGTTTTACGTGGCCGATTGACAAGAATGATGACGTTTGTGTCATCAAAGAAATTTTCATTCGCACAGTTATCTGAACTAAAGGAAAGGAATGCGGAAGCGGGTAAGATTTTAGATGATTTTAATGAATTGTCAGTAAATTTAGATCTCGAAGAAGAGTTTGTAAACGCTTTTGAGTCCGATTATTTCTTTGTCAAGAGTAAATTGCTCGAAAAAATTGAAGAAATAACTAACATTAAAGTCAATGAAAACAAAACTGGGTTTAATTTACAGTATCAAGTTGCACCTTTTAAGATCCCAATATTTAAGGGGGATTTAACAGAATGGAATTCGTTTTTTGAATTGTTCAAATCCGTAATTCATAATAATAATACCCTGGATGATGTTCGTCGTTTCCAAATCCTGAAATCTTCTTTGGAAGGAGAACCAAGAGAATTAATAGCTGGATTAGAGATCACGTCACAAAATTATCACACAGCTCTTGAGATTCTAATTAATAATTATCAAAAAAATAAATACGTAATTTATAGTCATTTTAAACGATTTTTTGATCAGCATAGCGCTCAGTCTAGTCGAGATCTAAAAAGTTTAGTTAACACATCCCGATCTGTTTTGAATGCTATTAAGAGTTTTGGTACAGTTACAGAGACTTGGGATTCAATTTTAACATACATGTTATTAAGTAAAATAGATACATAATCAAAACATTTATGGGAATTGCAAGACAATCCTACGGAATTTTTAAAAATTGATGAGCTTTTTACTTTTTTGGAAAAACAGACGCATATACGCAGCGATGGTGATAACGAGAGTTTATCAGAGTCTTTGGAAGTACATCGGCTTGCAAAAAAGTCTGAACAAATGGGCAACTCATCATTACCCACATATCATAAGTGTATTAGGTGCGGGGGTAAGCATAAATTTAAAAATTGTCCTGCATGGGGAAAAGCATGTAATCGGTGTAATGGGATGAACCATTTTGCGGCAGTTTGTAGGTCAAACAAAGCGGAAATTCCTGATGATGTACACCAGCAAAACGTCGGAAATATAGAGAGTTTTACTATTAATGAAATAAATAAGTCTAAAGATTATTTCATTAATGGTATTAGCATTTCCCTACAAACCCGGTAGGGAAATGCTAATACCAGATGCATTGTCAAGATTAAAACAAAAAACAAGTGAGCCAGTTACTGATATTGAATTTGTAGTGCACTCCTTTATGAAGTCTCTTCCTATATCAACCAGACAGAGAGAAAGATTTTTAAATGCTATGAATGAAGATATAGTGATGATAAAATTGAAGGAATTTATAAAAACTGGATGGCCAAAAAAAGTTCAAGGGGAATTAGCCAGGTACCCTCGTGATGAGATTACGAGTTGGAAGGGTTGTTAGTTTGGAATAACAGGATTGTTGTCCCTCAAATACTGCGACATGAAATGCTTGAAATTTTGCATACAAGCCATGCGGGTATAGAAAAATCGAAGGAAAGGGCTAAGCAAACTATAATTTCGCCACAAATAAATATGGACATAGAAGAATATATAAAAAATTGCCAAGTTTGTCAAAAATTTGCCAGAAAAAATGTTAAACAGCCATTGTTAAGTCACCCGATCCCCTGGCGCCCCTGGCAAAGAGTGTTTGTTGATATAATGACCTACAGTTCTCGAGACTACCTAGTAGTCGTCGATGCTTATTCCAATTGGAGAGAATTAGTTTCCCTAAAAACCAAATCATCAAAAGATGATACTAAATTTGAAATCCATATTTTCCAAGTTTGGTATTCCGGAAATAATGATTTGCGACAACATTCCATTCGCGTCATCTGACTTGAATGAGTTTTCAAAGGCTTATTGTTTTGACATTGTTACCAGAAGCCCTAACTATGCCCAGTCTAATGCTTTTGCAGAAAGAGGAGTGGGGATAGTGAAAAGTATTTTAAAGAAGACTTCTGAAAACAAAAGTGATTTATTCTTGGATTTGTTGGAGTATAGAAACACGCCATTAAAATACTTGAAGCTGTCGCCCTCCCAACTGCTGATGAACAGGACATGCAGGACAAGACTACCTTCGTCAATGGGCAGCTTGATGCCTAAGATTCAGGCAGGCGTTCCAGAAAAGCTTAAGGCAAAACAAGTCGTGACTGAATAATACTACAATAGAAGTACCAAAGAATTAGAAGAATTAACTCCTGGATGCGCGGTGTTTATAGAATACCCTAATGAAGGAAAGTGGCATTCGGGAGAGATATTAAAAAAATATGGTGCAGCGCCAAGGTCTTATATCGAATAGTCAGAAGAAACAGGAAACAATTAAGGAAAAGAAGATATAGTCGAGAAGAGGTACCAAAACCATCAATATCAAGAAGTCAACGGGAGAAGAAAGTGCCACAAAAATTGAAAGACTATGTTTTAAAATAATATATATGTAAATTCTTTTTTTTTTAAAAAGAAAGGGGATGTTATATAATGTAACGAATGATATTGATGTGTGAATTGATCGATTATTGTGTGCAGGGTGATGTATGTAAGGTAGTGGAATGGAAGGAAGGTTTTTATGTAGGTTAGAAGACGAAAAATCTAATAAAGTGTTTTATTAGTTGTATTTAGTTTCTTAAAGACCCTAATCTCTGAAACATAAAACAATTAGTTTGTCTAATTTGATTGTTTGCGTTAACGCAAATCTGGCCTAGTCAAAGTTAAAATTACAAACAGATCTTACATTGATAAAAATATATGTTTAGAAAGAATAGATATTTGTGGTTAAACAATGTTTTGTAAAACTTTCAGAACACGATCTTAAAAGAAGCATTATTTACCGAAGGTGTTGCAATGTAATCATTCAAAGCATAATGAAGTACAACGGGTGCTGTAACTTTAGTTAAATTGTATTCAGGTGGTGTAATGGAGTTATATTCTTCCATATTGCCTTGTGGACCATAATCAAACCATGTAAACTTGCCATCTGCAAATAAGTATTGATTTATTATATACTAATTATCACCAGATCTGCATATAAAGGAAGATTTTACCAAGATTCAGATATCAGGTTTTCCAAATGCCAGTCATGTTTTATTATTCTTTTACAAATCTATTTTATAGACATAAGAATATATTAATAGAATTTATATTACAATTCAATAACATTCCTGTAATCATTTTAATACATTTACAGTGGTTCAAAAAAGTATAGGCAATTTTACTTTTTTTGGTCCTTTGTTACTTAGCACTCAGCTCATTCGTTAAAATGAAAAGGATTTTATCTTAAAAGTACTTTAATTGCCTAACTAAATTAACCAAAAGATTTGAGGTTTAATAAAAATATTGTGAATTATAAATGAATGTTGTCAAATCTAAGGTAAAAAAAAATTAAGCAATCGTAGGTAATTATTTGCATTTTATTTGTAAATATCTGGGGCTAATTCAATTAGTAAACATTGAAATTATATATTGAAAGAATCAAATAATTTCTTTAAGAAACGTTGGTCTTACTCCTCGATTGATTGGTGGAGAAGTTAAAATTAAGTTTGTTTACAGTAGAACAATAGTTAAAAAATTTGAAAATAACAGATCTATTGAAAGAAAGTAAGCGAAGGACAGGATGTCCAAAGATATTTACAGAAAAGAGAAACAGACATTTTAAAGACGATTAGAAATAATCTATTTACAAGTGAGCCAACTTTAGCGTTTAATGTCGCAAATTGTTCAGCGTTGAAACTGTGTGAAATGTTTTAAATGAAGGCCACTATTTGGAAGAGCCCCCCGACTATGGATAAAACCGTTTATTTCACAGATTAACAGAGAAAAACGTTTGCAGTTTGCTAAGCAGTAAGTACATAAAACTGGAATAAAGTTATTTTTAGCGACGAATCAAAATTTAATATTTTTGAATCTGTTACTCGCCAATTCGTTTGAAGAAAACCCAGATGAGAATTCGAAACAAAAAATTCAAGACCTACCGCGGAGGAAGTGTTCTGGTTTGGGGATGTATGGCTGCAAATGGTATGGGCAATTTAGTCTTATTGAAGACTTCGATATATTGTGAGGTAATCTGAAAAAAAGTGCAGTGAAACTGGGATGATAGAACAACTTTTTTTTCAGCAGGACAATGACCCCAAATATTGGGCAAAAAAAACAGAGGAATGGTTGCATTATAATGCACCGAGACAGTTTAAAACACTCCCCATTCATCAGCCATAAACCCGATAGAAATCCTATGGAGTACATTGGGATCAGCTATCAACAAATACAAAATTTGGTTAAGAATAGAACTAAAAAAAAGTACTAAAGGAAGAGTGGAAAAAAATATCTGCTGACACAACAAAAAGCTTAGTTTCTTCAATGCCGAAAAGGCTTCATGCCAGGATATGCAAAGTATTGATTACATTTGAATTTATAACAGCATTATGAGATCTGAGATTTTAATAGTTTCAATAAGTGTGCCTATACTTTTTTGAGCCACTGTAAGTCATTCATTTTAAGTTGGGAATGGCAAAAAGACTTCTTTTTTTAAGATGTTTCCTAAATAACAGTTGTAAACTTAACTATGGAACTCAACAACAAAGTTGGGCAGTAGTTAACTACAAAAGTAGCTAATTGTATACAACTAATACGGCAATGGGAACAAATAGTTAACTAATATTAACAACTAATCAACTAATAACATTTTTCTTCTCAACACAACGAAAAATATCGAAAAAATTGTTAACTTTTTAAATCCTCTACCCAATCTATTCTGGAGCTTATTATTTATAAGGGGTAAAAGGCAAATAAAATATTGACGTTGATGTTTATTGTTTTTCCCCCCAATCCAAAGGTCAGAATGGAATTGATATGCATTTATTGAACAAGTTTTTTATTTACTGATCCAAGTTTTTTTTCTGTGTTTAAAGTCAAATCTTTATTTTTTCATCATTTACAAATATATGCAAATACAAATAACATTATTTGTACAACTTTAAGCTTTTCAAATCCTCTACCCAATCAACTTAACTGAGTTATGATAGGAAAATAAATATGCAAAAAAACATACCTTTCTAAAAAAAGCAATTAATTTTGATAAAGAATCCAAAATTATATTATCTACAATTTTTATAAATTGTGGAAGGTAATGGTTATAATTGCCAAAGCATAAAAAAGAAAAAGTTTATACTTGCCAGTTTTATAACTAATTACAACTACAATTATAACATACAAGTTGGTAGTTGCGTTTTCAACTACTTTTCTCAACTACTACTTGCAGTTATGAGTTTCAACTACTTTAAATAATAAAACTAACATAAACCATAAACACTAATAAAAATAATAAAACTGCAAACCAACTACAGTTATATTTGTAGTTGTTAATCATAACTAGATATCAACTAATGTAATGTAGTTTTTAATTGCAGTTGCAACTACATTTGCCCAACTATGCTCAACTTAACAGCAACGTTCTACAAATGGCAGCGATGGTACATGTAATAAAAAAAATAAAGTTAATACTTACTTTTAAACTGAGAGAAATGTTGCAGTTGTTTAACAGAAGCGCCAGCTGGACAATAATCTGAAATTACTTCTACCAAATTCTAAAATAACAAAATTTAATGATTAAAATAAATCCATTCAACAAAATAGAAATTTACATATTATTTACTTAGTACCTTATCAAGTTGAGGTGAATCAAAACCAACAATGACAAAAAACCAGAATTTACAGACAGGAAGAAGAACAGAATCAGGACCACATATTAAATGATTCATTATGTGGATAAATGTGTAATGTTCCAAAATATCGTGTATATCAAAAAGATGAGCAAAATACTGCAATATATATATATATAAAGAATATAGACAAATATAATCAACAAACTTTAAGTAAATGTTCTAATTATCAAAATAAAATGTTCATACTATTAAACTTCTGCTATAATATGACAAGCTTGAGAGTAGACCTTGCATGTTATTTAAAAACACAACTGGTGCTAGAGCACTCATCACTAAAATTTTATCATTATATTGTGGCAACGTAGACGTCATGATGAAGAATTGTGTTGTGCCTTGAGAATGTCCCACATAAGTTATCTGTTTATATCCTGTGGTGTTGAGCATATAATCTATAATTGCTGGCAGATCTTTGGTACCCAGTTCGTGTAAGCTGGTAAAGAATTAGTAACAAATGAATAAATAAGTTTTTTTGGAGATAATATCCTCTTTAAGAATTAAAAAGTTTAATAAATAATCATTGTTATATGTTATATTACTATTAAAGTTCTATTTATGAGGTGAAGCCTTTATACACTTTTATCTTCAGAATTTATGAATCGCAATGCTTATTAAAATAATACTGGAACAGTAAATTATTTCTTATATAATGGAATAATATATAAATATCCTTACATAATATAGTATACTATATAGATTATAATAAAGACTTTTGTACCTAAAATTCCAATATTTCGGATCATTTGTTGAAAGTGTAATGTGTTTTTTTGAATAGGTTGTTCCTCTGTTATTACCAATCCATACATCATATCCTTCGTCTGCCAGGCGGAAACCTATTGCATTACACAATCTTTAAGTAATAAAAACAAATGCATAAATAATAAAGGTATTAGTATAACCGTGATCCTATTATGTAACTGTTATGATTGATGTAATTGTCAATAAGATGGCGAAACAGATAATTACTGTTAGATATTGAATAATATCGGAATTTATTACCATTGAAAAAAATCTATCAATCAATAAAAATCAAGAAATAAATGAAGAACAACAAAAGGTGTGTTTATTTAAAACTAATAATTCCTCTCACTTTTGAAACACTTCAATAATCAGATGAATTATATTTTATTTGATATAAATTATCACTGCTTTATTTTTTAAATGTAGTTACTTCAAAAGACACGATATTCTCTAAATTTTACGAGAAATTTGTTCTTTTCCTGAGAAAAAAATTAAATAAAATATTCATATACTGGACCACTTGTGTAAAAATAACTTAATATAATGATTCTAGGTTTTAATGCAACCATCCAATTTGAAGATACTTTTTTCAACTGAAACTTTGTATACTGCAGCTGATTTACTGTATATGAAGGTCAAGAACACTACATCTACATATATTTACAAAACGAGGTGGCAGGAATCTATTGAATGTGTAACTTGATAAACCAATTCTGGAGCTTTAGTATTTCAGCATCTCCATAATATAAATTGAACAATGAGTATTAACACTATTTTTCAACCTAGTGCTTTTGAAGGATCGCCTAAAGTCCAACAATCTGAACTGCAAAGTATGCCATGCTGAAGCAGTAATGGTGGCCTGCCGTTTTTATTCCTTATATGCTTATGTTTTAAGCCATATGGTATTCTGAATACTCTTAAGATATAACCATCTTCGGTGACAATATCATGAATTTCACATGGATAACCCTGATTAATTATTGCTTTATCCTGAAATTAACCAAAAGTACAATTTATCTGATGATATTTTATGTTTAAACATTTGAATAAAATCTTTGTAGATATTTGATATCACTTTATTTTTTTTAGATAACTTTATCAATTGTGACAAAAAAAGTTATCAAAAGGTACTTTTAATATAAAAATGGTAATACCAGTTGTTTTAATTGAAGTAATTGTTTTAATAGATTATAGGCTTTCGTAACCTCTTTATAAGTATTTATTTATCTAGAGTTTATTTGCCGAAATAATGATGTCATAAGGAAATACTTGAGATTGTCCATAACTGAAATACGCACCTGTATTTGTTTATTAAACAAGAAAACTTTAATGGCTATAAATGAGAAGGTTCCAGGCGCCAAATTTCTGGATTCTGGGAGAATAATTGCTCTTTCTCTTACTGTTATAAGAGCACTAGTGTGAGATTTTCGATAATTGATTATAAACGGAAATAGTTTTCTATTTTAAAGGAAATAATGAAATGAAATAGTTTCGGAAGTAGTATGTCTGCCTGCCTCCTTTACACAGTGTCTTTCTCTTTATGCGTTTGTGTGGGGTGTGTTTTATGTAATCAGCATAATTCAAAAACAGAAATCGGGGAAAGATTAAGGTTATTTTATTTAGAAGCTTACCAGGGGATCTGAGATTTTGGTGAAAATCTGTAAAATGGAAATACCAGTTTTCAAAATGGATATTTCAGTTATTCCCATTTTTCTCGTAAACAATTCCTGTAATTCTGATGTAGTAAAAAGGATTAAAACTTAATAATGTTCCTGACCGGCTAATAGGCTTACCTTAAACTGCTATCTCAGTATAATTTATGGATGCATCATCTATACAATTCATTGAGCCACTTTAATAAAAATTCCATATTTTAGGCAAAAATTGTAATTAAAACTATAAGAAGTGTTTCATACAGATTTTTAATTTTATTTTCTCGCTGAAGAATTAAAAAATAGGATTACGGATTAATTTGAAATTGTTGTTATCTAATGATAAATTCGATATTAATAATTATTGCTTACAAATCATTTGCCTTTTATTATAAATGGAAAAGAATACTAAAATAATATACAACAATGGATGGTACTGTAACAAATGATAAATATTCTTGAACTCGCCACACGTCATTATTCCACAAATGTTTTCTCTTAATTTGATAATTTGGAGTTGTGACATTGCTTCCCCCGTTTAAATAAAAAAAAGAGCTTATCCCATTTAAGTAAACCAATTTTTATTTTGTCAAAGGCAAATTGAGAAAATATTTAAATCATGTTAAATTTTCGAAATCCTCTTTTCACTTGATATCATGTTCCCCTGAAATGCTAAATTTAATAAATGATCTTATCAGTTTTAAGCGATTTCCTCGAATACTACTCACAGCGTTTTTGCTTAAACAAGGGAATTTTAGTTATGCACACACCAAACACATACACACACACACACACACACACACACACACACGGAAGCAAGCAACAGTATGTTCACTTTAGTAAACTATCAGATATTACGACTAGATTTAAAAATTATCTAGTTAGTAATAATATTGAAAGAATTGTATGTTAATTTTAGTTGTGACATCGACTAATGTCCGAAAAGGTGCCTCAAGTATAGCTAATAAAGACCCTTTGTGGAACTAATTAAGAAGACATTCATTTTCTAATTTTTTTGCCCAAACGCTAAATATCATAAGAAGATAATATTTATAGTAAGTTTGAAAAGTACTTAATATCAGCAAGCGCTGGAATTATTTTGGAGCATTTGCTGAATTTTAATGTGTGAACAAAATAAAAAGTTTTACTTTTTAAAATTAAGAAATTTTAACATAAAATTTCTGTTATTAACATAAATAATATGTTTAACCTAATCAAAAATATTTGATATCTCTTCCTAGGAGCCTCTACAGCTCACTGTCCGGTGATGGGCAGTATTGTCAGTAACGAGAGAACACTGAAATGCACTGCAAAGGCTCCGGGCGCAAAATGACCGTAAATGTTGACGCGCCTTAAATTAAAAAAAATATATTTAATCAACTTTAACTAACTAAGGTCTTCTCTCTCACGCATGTTCTCTTATATCCGGCTATGTTCAAATATGAAGATAAATATTAGAAGAAGGTACACATCCGGTGCCGAAACGTATGGCAAAATCGCTTTGTTCTAGCTAACAGACCTACAATATAATAAAAAAAGTAAATTAATATTATTATGTTTGTACTTTTATTTTTTCTATCATTGTTTAATAGCTTTTTTTATGCATTATGTATTGTAATTTAATTGTATTTAAGTTACATTGTTTTAGTTGAATATTTATTACTAGAAGTTTCGTATTAATTGTATATTTTTCCTTACGCCATGATTTCAGTTACTTAGCAATTCTAGGTCGCGCCGCCCAGTACAAAATTAGTCTGCGACGATTGATGTCGTTCGTTTAGTTGGATATACAGAAGACATGTGAGAACAATCTCGGACGCAAACACTTCACACACACACCCCCTCCCAAAATCCAAGTTTGAAATCAATTTTATCATGGACACTATCAGAATCATTATTTCTAATGACCTATGTCTTGTCCAAAAAATGTGTCCTTTCTATAAAAACAATAATCCTTAATTTTATATTTACAGTTTCTGAATTGTCGTGCACAATGCATAGATACCGGATTTTTCAATATGTCCTGGATAAGAAATAATACTTGGCTAGTTCAATCTGAATTTTCTTCTCTAAGCAGGTTTGTTTTTAGCATCAAGTAAAATAGTAGTACACAATAGGAAAATGTTTACGAAAGGTTGGATGTTATTTATTAAAACAAATTTAAATATTGCTAATTTTATGTTATTGCTGTACGTTTCCACATGTGTTAGTATACAGATTTTTAGAGAAATAACCAAACTTAACATGATATATGTATGTAGATGCAAGTTGCTTTTATTATATCCTAAATTTGTCCATTTTATTTATTTTTATCAAGTATGAAGTTCATGCCTCCGTTATATCGCAACAATAAGGATAGAATTAAGAGTAACATAAAAATATTTTGAAAAGCAATAATGAGCAAAACAAAAAGAAAATTAAAAATAAAAACACTCACAGTTGTTGGCGGATATGGGAAAAGATCCTTGTCTAACAAGTTCATATTCAGCTGATAATCTTTTAAAAGAGCAAAATATTTCCTGAAATTATACTGTTCAGTAATTTCATTAAATTCATCCAAGGGGATATCTTTTATTAGGTTGTTCCATTCATTCAATTTTTGATTTTCGACATCAGTTGTTCCAAAATGACAGACACACAATAGTATTGTAATTAATAAATAATAACTTAAATCATTCATTATGAACAAACGCACGAGATTGTATTCTCACTACTGATCGACAATGTCTGTCTATCGAGACGATGAATGGCAAATATCTATCCAAAACCCCACTATCCTCCTCAAATTGAGGAAGATCATTTCTTATCTCTCTGTAAGTGCTCTTTCTCATTTCAATACTCTTAAGATGACTAATTTTTATAATATATTTTGTCTTGTTTTTTAAATCAGATTTATATCTAATTAAAACTTCTACAATTGGATTTATATCTAAAATTATCTACTAGTATTCATTAACTTTTTTTCAATAAAAATTTATCTGCAATGATACACTTCATTAACTCAATTATCATTAACATGGTGTGTAAGTGCTGAGATTACAAAATATGCAAAAGTAATATATCAGTTAAAAACTGATTAATAAATTATAGAAGCATCAAGAAATATAGATAATGGGAAAGATTCACAAAAATTGTATAAACAAGATAAATTTAAAAAAAAAATTCAAACGGTATCTGTCATATGACAGTTGCTACATGCATAGAATACGTTTTTACTTGACCACCTCACACTTACGAGCCATGAGGAAACGTTCGTTCGCTTTTTCAAGTGACAAACGTTCGGCTTTTACCAAATAGGTGCCTCCCGAAAAACGTATTCTATGTTAAACAAAAAATATATATAAAACTGAATTATGACCTAAGTGTTTCATGTGACAATGGCAGCGAAGCCTGGACGTTTCAATATCATTATAAAAATACTTTTTAATATTTATCTCAATTTTGGTGTAAATCGAAATTAGGCGGCACAGTTGTTCAAATGTACCGGTAAGTGAAGAACTCTGGTGGCTAATTTTGAAGTTGATAAAATGTTGCCAAGTATAATGTAGACAAAATTGAGTTTTCTATATTCAGATATAAATCCCAAAATTTTTGTGATACATTTTAAAAATTATGGGCACTTTCTAATTTTCTGGTGTGCTGTTTTTTATAACAGTGTAAGAGGTTGTGTTCAATATCAACAAATAACTGTCTTAACCTGTTGTTAACCTGCAAAAGGTTTCAATTGGTGCTAGACAAATTACGTTGTGGTTTATTAACATAAACTATATAGTGTTAAAATTAAAATAGAAACTAATTCGACAATATAAAAGAATTTTAGTTAATACTGCGATTGTGATCATGACAACTTTAAATGAAGTACAATGAAAGATCCGCCACAGTACTATTATGTAAAGTTTGATTTGTAAGTAATATCAGTTTTGTCTAGTTTACTGTATCTCAGTCCTGAGAGGACTTTTCACATTGATAATCGAAGGAGAAATTTTCTATACTTATGGGAATTACCATTCACCATGCTCATCATTCACTGAGAATTCATCATTCTTTGAAATCTGGATTTATATGCTTGAATTTCATTAAAATACTATGACATGTTACAGATGTGAACCTTGTGAAGCAGTTGAATGCAAAAGACTGATTATTGAAGCTGTGAAAACCTTGTTCGGTGAGGTAAATGTCAGCCATTTTAAAATATACAAGTTTTATTCATTTTGGTTTGGCCAAATTGATTTGAGCATATCTTTTCCTTCCTTATTTTTTAGTAATTCGTAAGGATTTATTCAAAGTGAAATTAAAGTTTTCTAATTATATGGTCAAAATTATCTAATTATGTTGAGGAAAAAATAAATCATAACATTTCATTTACTGTTACCTATTACTTTATTTTTTTTTGTAAAAGTATATAAAATTTAATAAAAAAGAATAGAAAAGTTTTGATTAAAATTTTATCACTGTTAATGTAGGTAGGCGCATCTAGGCCATTTGATCTAGTACAATATTCAGACAAAGATAACAGTGGAGTGTTGCGTATTCCAAGTGATTGGTTGGTTGAAGTACGTGCTGCGATGATGATTGATACAAGATTTCAAATCCAGCGTGTTGCCTCTTCAGCGCTCTCACTTATAGCAAATTCACGTATTTATCATCACACTCAACAAACAAGCCACCAAACAAGGAAGAGGAAACGAAGTTCTTCTACCTGAAACGAATAACCACTCAATAGTATTGCCTCTCAAGATATGTTTACCATTGTTCTATGAAATTTTACTTAATTTCAATAAAGGATTCTAATCTGTTTTTTTCTCTCTCTTTTTTCTCCTTTAATAAAATTTAAAAATCTGTGTGAACCATCCATAAATAAGACTTTCACTTACCAGCAATTTTCAAATTAAATACTGTTCACACTTCGGAAATAACACACTTGACATTACTTTAAGTTGATGATGAGGGACAATATTGAAACGACATTTAAAAACGTAAGCTTATCACTGAGAAAATGCTTATTATTTTCAAAACACTCGTTTTAAATAAGAGTGACTGATTTATACAGTTAGTGACAGTCATATTCATACAGTATGACTGTGTTGTACATATGTACACAATGTGTAGGTACATGTACTTTATTTTTTACCAACTTTATATGAAATATATTTGGCACAGTTAGCTGCTTGCTACAAAACAATAACATTTGCTTTATCTAAAGGAATTTATTAGAATAATGTAAATATCAAATACAAAGTAGCAAACTGATGCGACTTTCGTATTCATACACACTACATATACTCATTCATTCTCTAATAATTGTTTACTATTTCATCTCTAAGGTATTCATTGGTCAAATTACATTCAGTTTAATGTTTTCTATCATTTTTGGTGGGTCTAATTTAAATTTAAAAGTGAAAATGGGAAGAGGTAAAGATACGAGCCGTGAAATTCGTAAAATCATAATTGAAAATTGGCAAAGAGGAAAAACTTTGCGTGAAATTGGAAAATTAATAAATAGAAGCCATGCTACAGTACAAAGTATCATTACTCGGTACAAAAATGAAAACAGGATTGAAAATAAGGCAAGAAATTTAAGTAGAAGGTTGCTCAGCGATTATGATGAACGATTCCTGGTAAGAAAAGTGAAAGAAAATCCTGAAATAAGCGCCCCAAGCTTAGCTGTGGAGATGAGTTTTAGGTTGGGAAGGAATATTAATCCTGTGACTGTTCGTAGAGCCCTCAAAAGAAATTCGTTCTTTTCCAGGTCAGCAAGGAAGAAACCATTTGTAAATAAAAAACACGGATTCAATTCGCTAACACTTACGGAAATCATCAATTTGATTTCTGGAAAAACGTTTTATTTACAGATGAAACTAAAATTAACATTTTACAATCCGATGGAAACTGTAAAGTTTGGAGGAAAAGAAATGAAAGCCTTTCTGTTAAAAACGTACAACAGAGAGCAAAGTATGGAGGTGGGTCTGTGATGGTTTGGGGGTGCTTTTCAGCTTCTGGGGTGGGGAAAATTCAATTTATCGACGGGATTATGAATTCTGAGAAGTACGTAAATGTTATAAGAAAAAATTTAAAAGAATCTGTCAAAAATTTGGGAATTGAAAGAAACTTTATTTTCTATCAGGATAATGATCCCAAGCATAAGGCCCTTAAAACAAGAGAATGGCTATTGTATAATTGCCCCAAAGTGATGGCAACACCCCCACAGTCACCAGATCTCAACCCAATCGAGCATTTGTGGGCAGAGTTAAAAAAAAATTGAAAAATTATCAGATCCAAAATACAACTCAACTTAAGGAGAAAGTAATTGTAGAATGGTATAACATTACTCCGGAAACTACTAAGAAACTTGTTGAGTCGATGCGCAGGAGGCTCATTGAGATAATTAAAAGAAAAGGTTACCCAACAAAATATTGATTTTGTTTATTTTTCAATTAAAAACTGTTCATTGTTCGTAATGTATGAATATGAAAGTCGCATCAGTTTGCTAGGTTGTATTTGATATTTACGTTATTCTAATAAATTCCTTTAGATAAAGCAAATGTTATTGTTTTGTAGCAAGCAGCTAAATGTGCCAAATATGTTTCATATAAAGTTGGTAAAAAAAATGAACATGTACGTACACATTGTGTACATATGTCAACACAGACTACTATATGAATATGACTGTCACTAACTGTGTATTATAAGAAGGAACAAGAGTGTGTCAGTGCAAAGGAATCATTGACACAGCAATGACGTAGAGTTAGCAAACATTTATGTTTTGCAATATACTGCTGTGATAACAGCAGGCTTGAGGAAAATCGTTTACATGCACAATATTGTCGAAAAGAAATCGTCAAAGCTTTATCGACAAACTCGAGTAGGATCCCGCCATATTTATCATACAGTATATAAAGTAAAAATTGTATATGGCTCATACATTTTAAAACCCCTTTCCATCCTACTGTTTCAATGATGGGTTCGTCAAAATTGATGTACTTTCTGTGAACTTCGAAATTCATTAAACTTCACTAAAAAAATTTTTAATACCGCCGTCACCGGGCAGCTCTGTACTCGAAAAAGGTTAGTATAAAATACAGAAAGTTATAGAGAATTCTTGTTTTAATACCTTATAATCTCTCATCAGTGTAGAGCAAATAATATATTCATAAAAACTTTCTCTAAATTCATAAAATAATATTAGCCCTACCTTCTAGAGATCCAAAGGAAAAAGAAATTGCACTATCCAAAAAATGATAAAACCTTATGTCGATAAGTAAAATTGGTACAAATATCTATATATGTGCTTGATCCTGCTAATGAAAGCATCTGGAATTAAAAAAAAAATTGTACGTTTAAAACTCGGACACTAATTTTTAAAGAAATTATGAAAATTAATAGCTGACCTCATAAGGTTTTTCAATATAAGCTGCAGAAAATACTGCACATGGAGATACATCAATTTTTGACAGAATATCACCGGTATAGCTGAGATGATAGAAATGGCTGTCATTTCCGCCGGCCAGTACACAATCTCCATGTAAATGTGCAACGTGGATACCAGAATCTGTCATTTCTGAAAATGTTGTCATCATATCGAGGGTACGCATGTGCCATAAAGTTAATCGTGGACCACCTCCACATACCTAGAAACAACATACAATTTGTTTGGAACTTTTGGGAATAGATAAAGATACTTTTCTCATGAGGGATTTTCTGAGTGCTGTAAGTAAACTTACAAGCCAATCACTAGTAATGCTAACATCTCCGATCCATTTCCCTAAATTTGGTCTAGACGCTTTATGTTCCTTAAAAGGTTGAATCATGTTTGTCATATTATTCTGTCTGAGGTCCCATAACTTTACACTGCCATCTTCACTTGCAGATGCCATCTGCCAATCTCTAGAAATTATATTATATAAAAAAGGGGATGTGAGTAATTAAATGGATATGCCCCAGATATATGAAAGACTTACAAATTAAATATGCTATGAATATAATCTTCATGTCCATCGAATGTCCTAATAATTTTTCCATCTTCCAAGCTGAACACATATATCTTATTGTCTCCACAACCTGCATAGAGAACAGGTAACAAGTCGTTCTGTTTCACAAAAAGTGAGTTAATATCTATTTTCTGCAGTGTTTCGCTGAAAAAGAGAAACCAATGTATTATATATATTTATTTGACATATCTGATTTTAATAAATTAACAATACCCGTACGGCTAGCTAAGGAGTGATGTGTGAAATTCAGGCATTATTGCTTAAAACTGAGTTATTCCAGTTTATCATTTAAAATATTTGGCGATGAACAATTTCCTAAATGAAAAGCATCACTCAGTACGATAATTAATTGTTTGTTTATATGGCCCAGAAAATTACAAATCTATGTCATAGGAATGGAGAACACTATTAGATTCTGTAAATGTACACGTAAACTACATACACATTTATTTGTAAGAAAAAATACATAAATACAAAAGTAAATAATATAGTAAATAAATAAAGTAAATATATACAGAAAGTGACTCTGAGGAAATATATTTATACCTAATGAAAGTAAAGCCCACCGAAATTTTTATGCACGAGTTTAACTTGTACAGTCGTTTTTTTACCTACTTATTCTTTGTTAAATGAATAAGATGAAAAAATTAATAAAGAAATCAGAGAATGACAAATTTTCATGTGATAATATTTTAAATATTTACGACTTACGGAAAGAGCCGAACATTGAAAAATGAAATATGCACAATCAGGTTCGTATTTTAATCATAATTGATACCATCTTTTCGGAAAAAGTTGAAGATTTTACTAACTTGAATAAGAGCCCACAACATTTTAAACCTGCAAGCCAGAAATGTACCATCTATCACAATTTAACAATAAGTATTTTCTCTTAGCTTACATAAACTGTACATACTTGTAAAAAGGATTAAACGTACTGTGTAATACAAATTCTACATCCCCAAAATTGGTTTACATGTTATTTTTACAAAGAAATATCGAATTTAAGTTTTTATTTGAATGGAGGTTGATCATAAGTACATGGTCTTTAAAGCTGAAAAATATGACGTTTTCAGCCATAAAAACCAACCACTGGCAGACTGATGTTGCATGATTGAACTAAACCACAATAAAAAGAATATTTAAATAACTGAACCATCAACAGTTTAACATTATGTTTATATATTTCAAATTTTGTAACACTCTTTCTGTTTCAAGACGAACATGGTCACTGCGGGTTTGAGACGAACGCATCAAATGAATACTTTTTTTTATATTTCACAATTACCGTAAAAACTAATTTATCCTAAGCAGTTAACAAAATCTACTCACCACGACATAGCCAAACTTATAGTCCATGAAGTTTTTGGTGTGTCATTTTTAATGGATTCCCAATCCCACCCATAAATATTGCCTACTGTGCCGGTAATACAAAATTTGTTTGTTGAAGCCAAGCTGCATATCTGTTCTTTTTTAGGTGATGAAAAAGTACATTTTGGTTTTCTATCAACGTTATCATCATTTCCCAATATTTTCGACACTCTGCAATAAATCAGTTGAAAGTAGAAAAAAAGTAAAAAAAAAAATAGATAAAAGTGAGTATAACTGGACTATTGTATTAAAACAATCAATTTTACTTACTCAAAAACCACTAAATCACCGTATGTATTTCCGCATACTAATAATTCACCGCACGGAGAGAATACCTGAGATAGTACACAATTATAAAAGTTTTTATCAACCATTTCTTGCTAGAAACAACTAAACATTTCACCTCGAAAAACCTAACGTAAATCTTATAACCTTCTCTCTGAGCGTGGTTTATTAGGCAAGCTGCTGACTCAATATATTACTTCATATTCTTATTCATGAGAATTTTTTATTTATTTGAGATTTATCTACTGTATCAATTAATCTCATTAATTATTAATTTTTATTATTTATCGATTAATTTGTTATCGTATTCTACTTTCACATAATAGGAAACGCCGCATGTTCATGAAACAATAATTATGGTCTCAAACTTAACAAATTATGAAGGAAAGAATATAAGTAGTAAGCACAAACTTCGAGACAGTCTGTTTTCTATGTCATTACGTTTTATAACAATATACTGGCACATTCGTCAAAACTGGTAAATAGTGTCGTCCATAGAAACAAACAAAGCATGATTTAATTTCGCTTATAAATCATAAGTTTACATGCGTAACAGTACCACCAAATCTGAATTTGCCTAATAATAGTTTGTAAACCATTCTGCTAACGGCCAAACAGCCTGCAGAGGTCGCTGATGTATGCAATTTCATGGTTTTAGTATGCCCATAAATAAACTTTAGCTTAAATATTCATTAGTTCGTGACTATTGGTGAGATAAGTCATCACAAGAAATTCGCTTATTTCTATTAGTCTATCAGATTGTGATGAAACCAGCAAGGATAATATATAAATATAAATTAAAAATGAAAATATGAGACTATAAACCATATAGTAATAAAATAAATAACTCCATATTAAGTCCAATTAAAACTACTGTTAGTACTAAGGCTAGGTGAAAAGTTCTCGGCCTAGCCCATAGATGGCATTGCTACAAATGAGATTACTGTTATGTTGGCACACTTGTGCAAAAGTAAATATCAAATTGAATTTGATCAGACAAATAGTTTGTTTTATACGGCTGTTAAAAGTAAGCGTTTTGTTTGTTTTTGACAAAATGAATAAACTTGAATACCGTCCAGTCAATCTTCGTTTTGGATGGTTTTGTCACCAACAGAAATTCATCCAAAGTTGGTGAAAGTGTATATCTGCACCTTGGTTATCCACAGTAAAAAAATGGGCAGCTGAGTTTAAACGTGGTTTTATATCGATTGAAGATGATCCCCGTGAAGGATGGCCAAAAACTGCAACTACGAAGAAAATATTGAGAAGATTGTATATCTTTCTTGTATATGGTTCTAGATGATCGACGATTAAAGTTGTATGAGACAGCTAAGGTAAGGCATCTCAGAAGAAATACAAAGAACTCAGTATGAGGAAGCTTTGTGCAAGATAGGAGCCGCATTTGTTAAATGCTGATCACAAACAAATGAGAAATCGAATATCTCAAAGCAAGGTTTGAGCCGTTTTAAGAAGATCCAACCTATTTTCTGCGCCGATTTGTTACGGTGGGTGAAACGTGGGTTCACCACTTTACACTTGCGACAAAATAACAGTCCAAGCATTGGGTAGAAGCCGGTGGCTCTGCACTGAAGAAAGCAAAGACAATTGCATCTTCTGGAAAGATTATGAATTCCAGAGGGGTTCTTTTAGTTGACCACCTGTCAAAGGCTTAAACAACTAATGGGGAATACTTCTAGATGAAAATACTACAGCTAGATGAAAAAATTTGAGAGAAAAGGCCTAGATTGCAAAAGAAAAAAATCCTCTTTCACCAGAACAATGCACTCGCCCGCAAAGACGCTCTGGTAGTGGGAAAATTGAGGGATTTGACCTATCTGGATGTATGGCATTGATTATGGCCTTCAACAAAATGTTCCACTCTCCAAAGGTACAATCCCTTCAATCCAAAATCCTTCCCGATATAGCTAATGCCCCCAACTATGTTTCCAATCTACAAAGATAGTGGTTGGAACATCCTCCATATTCGCCAGATTTGACTGCCTCAGACTTTCAGCTATTCCCAAACCTTAAGACATTTATGGCTGGAAAACGTTTTAGTTCAAATGAAGAGGTGATAGCAGTGGTAAATGGATATTTTGAAGATCTTCCAGAATCGCACTTCACGAACGGAATCCATTTGTTGGAGAAACGTTGGACAAAGTGTATTGAACTACATTGAGAAATAAATGCATTTTTAAAATAAATAAAAAATATTATTTTCACTACTAGGACGAGTACTCTTCATCTTGCCCACGTTTATCTTGAGGAGGCTAAGCTCCAAAGAAGAAAAAGAAGTTGATATATCTTATTGTATCTTTTGATTTTCATATTTCCGAGTATAAAACTTTCAGTCTCACCTGTCCATAAAGCCGAAGCGAGCTTTCCGCAAGACACTATCCTTGGCCACATCTGTACAATATTCGAACCTATACAGAAACTATTCTTTTTACCTATGCAGACGACCCCTTAATCCTCTCCTTTCAACGAGACCTAGTATATAGAACTCTCCAAAACTTTCTTTTATCCCTTAGAAAAAGATTCAAAAAATGAAAAATGAATGTAAATCCGAAAATATTAAATTCACTCTGCTCCGCATCACTCTTTCTCCAATCTACTACTATTTAATTCCTATACCCCCACTAATGTCCGTTCGCTACCTTGGCTTGTTCAAGGACAAACCAATTGGAACCCATACCCACGACTGAAAAGAAGTACATCAGCAGACGCTATCGATTATTGAAAAGACTACTAGACAACAAATCTAAACTGTCGCTAGACAATAAAAGATTCACATTTTCCTCGATATTAAAACCTATCGGATGTATGGCATTGATCAATGGCCTTCAACAAAATGTTCCACTCTCCAAAGCTACAATCCCTTCAATCCAAAATCCTTCCCGATATAGCTAATGCCCCCAACTATGTTTCCAATCTAACCATCATAATAGGGATCTTAAAATTTCTTTCATCAAACTAATCGCCTGACGATATAAAAAACCTCATCAAAAGCTGCAATCTCGTACTAAACCTTTAGTCTGAGACCTTATCATTCTCACACTATTCCAGATAGACATTCGAAGTGTTTAAAATGCTAAAGCCTCGCAATTTTTTGTCTTCAAATGAGTAAAGCAACTTAGCTCATAGCAGAGTGAGTGCTACAGCGGGTAGTATGCGAGCGCGTGTACGTGCATGTTTTAAGTGTTGTGCAGTGCTATGTGTGTTGACGTGTAGCTTAAGAAACGCTTATGTAACAATAATAATAAAAAAGGATGTACATAAATATTTTATATAAATAAAATTAAATAATGATAATAATTAAAAGGAAATTAAGAGTTACTTATTGCCCATGATCGTTTTCTTAAAGCAATAATCCAGTTGCCAGATATAGAGAAGGAAAGTGGAATGACGTATTTGAAGTTTTAGTGGTGGTCACTTGAGAACATCTCTTTAAAGTTTAAACACATATATACAGCATACATATGTACATGAAGAGTATAGAATGAGGTATTTACCGGCTAGTTGGTCCTGAACAAAGACATGGTACTCACTATAACAGGGAAGATTACGTATAGAGCCCCTAATGGCCTGCACCCAGCGGAAGGAACTGGCGACAGAGCACTACAGTCCACCAGACAAAATGTACAACTACTTACACTAAATGTTCCAATTATGTTTTGCTAAAAGAAAAATTTCTTTTTTTTTTTTCTTTTACTAGTCTTAGATCCATTAGTTCTGGGCAAAATAAAATGATTATAAATTATAAAAATGAAAAACAATATATTTATTTTAGATATCTGTTTAATCGATTAAAGTTTCTCATAGGCAGTCGAGAGATCTTTTTAACATTTGCAATGCGTTCGATTTTAGTCCTAGATAATTTATCAGATACTAGTAATATTTGTTTATCATCATGAGAAACTGCTTAAGGAAGCATTAATTTATTACATAAAAGCCCATTTTGAAAGACATAACGTAGGTATCGATCTTGTTTTTCATCAAAGTGACGCCATCTGTTACAGACGTACATGTTTACACTGCAACAAATAAAAACTAGGAGTGTCAAAAAAAAAAAAAAGTAAAAAATTAAAAATAAAAACAAACAAACGATAAATTAATTAAAAAAAAAAAATCTGATAAGTAACATTCAAATGACTTTCTCTTACTGCGATTACATAGTTATAATAGATTAATTCTATTCTAATATATAATTCTTTCTAGATGTTTAGTTGTCTTCAAGATACATGAATAGCGGAATGTAAACTTTATAAAAACTACTTCTTTTGAGGGAAGCATAACCTTACTTCTCCACCAAAACCTCCCTTAATTGAATTTACTGGGAAAACTAATTCAAACAAATCTGATAGGTTTCTGTATGTATGGTTAGTATAACAAGTTTAATAAAATCCGTTGATCTCTTTGGGAGGAAGTCGCAAAAAACCGGAAAAAACAAAAAACTGTTTACTAAAGTTGCATTTCCGGTGAAACAAATTTTCTTCAAATTCGGAATTTTGACATCACATTTCATTGTAATTAATGTTAAGATTCAATGATATAATAAACAGAAATAACACTTAAGAGGAAACATTATGTAGTTCTCCCCAAAACTCCGGAAAAAATCGCAAAATTCTTTCAGTAAATTCAGTTACTTCCGGTTTGATCTGAGTCCCAAAAAGTGGATTATAGAAATTGGTTTTTCCAACTTTTATTTCAATCATTTTTCCGGGAAATTCATTTAAGAGGGTTTTGGAGAGATGTGTGGTTATATTTTCCTCTTAAGTGTTATTTCGTTATCACATACTATCATCTATACAACAATAATTACAATGAAATGAGATGTCAATAGTCCGAGTTTTAAGAAATTTAGTCCAGTGGAAGTGCAATTTCACTCTGTTTTTTGTTTGCGACTTTCTCCACAAAGAAATCACCGGATTTCATTAAACTTGTTATATTAACCATATGTTTAGAGAGATCTATCACTTTTGTCTGAATTAGTTTTCCAAGTAATTTCAATTAAGGGAGGTGGTTTTTATAACGTGTAGATTCTCCCATTCATGTAACTGAAACCAACTAACATCTAGTAAAAGTTATATGTTACAACGGCATTTAGTCAATATAACTATGTAAATCACAGCAGGAGTAAGTCGTGTGAATGTTTCACACCAGATTTATTTTATTTCAATGTCAATAATCGATTATTCTTTTCATTTAAACCTATCATAAACAATTTGATTCAGTGTTGCCACAACATATTTGAGTTTGAGTTTCCATTTTAAATAATGTATTATTTATTCAAATACCCTATAATTATAATGAGAACAATTTTTTTTAAATTAAAATGGTATTTTAGTTTTCTGAGTTTAAATAAAAATGAAATAAACGCAAAAATATTTTGTTTTCGCGGCACCCCCCCCAAACACATTGCCACGCCGCATCGACACCTGAACCGTTCTTTGTCTAATGCCCTTTGTATACAAGAGACAATCAATGTAATCTTATTTGTTTAATTCTTAATTAAATAATTATGTAAGTAACCTGAAAAATAAATATTTTAATTTAACTTTTATTCTTTTATATGTAGAAACTTATTTTATTTCCAATGTAATTTTTCTGATAGATTTTCTAAAAGCGAGAAAAATAAGTTCATATCTTGCACCCTCCCATTAAAGGAACACATCCTTACGTTAAAGAGGTAAAAAAAAGGGGGTTTGTGATAAAAGAGATAAGCGACAAAAAAAAATGGCGTCAAAGCAATATAAGTTTAGAAGGAAGGAAGATATGAACAAGAAGGCTGTGGAATAGATTTTGTGCAAATGTAAGTAGTGAAATAGTTATAGTGGGGTGATAGTGGAGGAAGGGTGTGTGAGAGAGAGAAAGAGAAAGGTGATGTGAGAAGACCATGTAAGATAGTGGTGAATGAAGAAATAGTGATGAAGAGAAGATCAAAGAGGTACCGATATGTGGCGCCTGTAGTGTGTCCCGCCGGCCGACACATACAGCACATGCCCACACACTACAGTACATCTGTGTGTAAAGTGGTGCGACTAACAATACAGCCACCACTGTATACGTATTTATGTATGTGTGTTTAAGTACCAACACTACCTCTTATTATAAACCCAGTGCACACACACTCAGAAAGAGACAGAATATAAAGACAGTACTGTTCATAGTTGGTGTGACCGTACTCCCTTCTCTCTCCAACATACAATACACTATGCACCCATTTACTATAACTACTGCCACTTACACACTGCAATACAATTTTCCTTAAAATATCAACTTTACCAAAACTATCATTAAGTAATCCCCAGTTAAGTGGCTCCTATTGGGGGCAAATCTATTACGATAAATGCAATGATGTTCAAAGAAATGTCATATTTAAACTTCCTATTGTTATCACCGATAACACTATTTACATTAATACATTACATTGACGCAATACGCAGAAACATTCTTTAGAAATTCACAGTCAAGGAACGTTTTGTAAAAATTCCTATTTATAGAAGTCAGAACTTAAGACTTGCACCAAAAAAAAAAAGTGTGATTTGTTTCCGGTTTGACTTATACTGAGCACCCTACACGCTCTTATTGTGAACATCTTGCATTCTCAGGGGACTGAAAAGAAAACCCATAAGTGTACAGTTTTCCCTATAAAGGGAAGCCTAAGACTCATCTACCTTAGATTTATATCATTAGTTAATATTATTATTGTTTTCGTAATAATATTAGTGCGAATGTTTTATGAAACAGGCCCCAGATTTACTTTACTGCAATGTCAATAATCGATTTTCTTTTAATTAAACCTATCATAAACAATTTGATTCAGTGTTGCCACAACATGTTTAATACATAGTTAATAACAATTTTCCCGGGAAAGTTCCAATAAAATAAAAGTTAGACCATTACAATGTGAATATGTACTATGTAGGTTTGTATAGCTCGAACGGAATATTGAGTTTGAGTTTGGTGTTTTAACTTTTACAATAAAATATTACGGGGAGAGCACTTATGATATTCACTTCGTATTTTCTCTGCAAACATTTAAATGTTGTAATGCTAAATCTTGCAAAAATAAGATATTCTTGAATGCTTGAACTTTCAATAACAAAAACCACCTTTCAATTTACTTTTTTGAAATAAAAAAATAATTACAAAAAAAAAATGAACACAATCGTCTTCGTTTCAGTTTGAAGAAAATTGAGAGAAACACTGACATGATTTTCTCATTGCAATCCTCAATATACGTTTTACGGATTTTCGTAAAACTCGAAATTATTACTAAATGATTAATTTACTTGACTATCACCAGATGGCTATAGCTGATCCATCCATTGAACTTGATGATCTATTACAAAGAGAAATTTAACTTCTCAGCTCCTCCAAAACCCTCCCAAAACTTTAAGTTTATCCGAAAAAAATGTACTCACCAAAAATAACAAATTTATTCATGTGTAACATTTGTTAAGAACCCACACTAAAAAGGCGCACATCCTGTTGAGGATTTTGTACGAAAATATCTCGCCGGATCCCAGGGTGGTATCCCAAACGGCAAATTAAGTTTGTGTTTTCTATGATATTTCGTTTTTAAGATATTCAGTCACATATTATATGTACATATATATACAGAGCATTCGCTAAACATTGTTTTTTTTTCATATTCGAAGGATTAAAAAACTCAATTTTCGGTAAAAACTCAATTTCGAAACACGTTTGCAATAATGGGAGAAAAACAAAAATCAATTTGTTAAAGCAATACTTTCAGTTGGCAAATGACTGTCATTATCTGCTCCTTTATATTTCTTACCTATGCTCATTGAAAATCATTTTATTTTTAGAGATTTACAGAAAATTTGACAAAGTTGTCTCACATAACTTAACAACTGACTTATCATGACATAAAACAATCCAATTATGAATTGTGAATTTGGTTACAGCAAATAGTAACTTCTCTTCTAATGTTATTTTAAGAAGTAGATATCAAAGAACAAGTGAAAAAAAAAGTAGCTAAATTCTATTTATATAACGCATTCAATTTATACCACAAGTTATTTATAAAGATGCAATAGTGAAGTTATAAATTTATTTCCTTTCACAGTATAGAAACAAGTCCAGCCGACAAAACGGACATATGGCTTATATTATATGATCCAGCAAAGCGAACTAACTTCTATGAGATGGTCACATCCTGTGGACAAGATAATTAGTGTGGTGCCGTTAACATTTGTAAAATAATGACAACTTGCCGGCTTTTCTTTGGATTTAGAATTTCACACCAAGCAATCTGCCGGGCTAACAATTGTGTTTATGATGCTCTTTTTTATTTAATATTCGCAATTATTTCTTTCAAATGAATGTTGTATTTAGTACTGAGACTGTTTCTTTGAAAAAAAAATTCTTATTAGAAATAATTACCTAACACATGAAGTCTGAGTATATAATCCTTGAATGAGGTGCACATTGGTAGCTTTACCATATACAATGCGGAAGGTTATACTTTGTATGAAAAAGAATATTAGTTGGTGGCCATGTATCAATGAATTAATGACGGAGTAAATTACTTTACATTTCTAATATTTTAAAATTAGATTTGCCATAATTCGTTGAATGGGTTTTAGCAAATTTTGAATCTATTTTATTATATTAAAAACTTATTCAAGGATTTAGTAATATAAATAAAGAAGGTAATGCTTATTTTTTCAGGCGGGCTTACGTCCGATTACCGATCAGATGTTGTGGATTATTTATTACTTATAAGTTATGAAGATGCACAACGATAATTATGTTGACCTATATTCTTTTGGGGAAATGGTTATGTTTTCCTTTAAATACTATTAATCTATACGATTCAATCATCTATATACGAGTAATATCAATTAGATTTGAATATGTTGCCGAAATTCCATGTTTGAAGAAAATCTATTGACCGGAAGTGCGTCTTACTGAACAGTTTTCTTTGATTTTCTCCATGAAGACACACTAAGGAGCTTCATTAAACACTTCTGGCATCCTAACTACATATGCAGAGACCTAGGTACCACTTTTGTTTGAACCTTTTTTCCAAGAATATTTATTTGAGTAGTGGGTTTTGGAGGAGGGATGAGATTGTGCTTCCTTTAAAAAAATAAGTCCTTTCATTATGTTTAGATTCTCCCAATGATATAACATTTGAAGACAACTTAACATTTAGTTAAAATTCCAAGTTTGGAGAATATCTGTCCCTAAATTTTAATTTAATAAGGGTTATATTAAATAAAGGTTATTTTTCTGTCATTTTTCACTGTCATCTAAACTTTCTCGGTGTCAGCTTTGCTTTGTCGTGTTATTAACCTGCGATTTACAGATAGTGGAATGCAAGTTCGACAGTAAA
Source organism: Triatoma infestans (assembly GCA_011037195.1). Lineage (NCBI taxonomy): Eukaryota > Metazoa > Arthropoda > Insecta > Hemiptera > Reduviidae > Triatoma > Triatoma infestans. The sequence continues at coordinate 73,779 of JAAEAF010001637.1, read as the reverse complement.
GTTAATTGGACATACACTATTGCCAAATAATCAGTCTACAGTTAAAGAGTATACATATTGCTCTATTAGAATAACATTAAATAAGTAAATAAATAAGTTGAAAATAACACTGTACATTAGTAAGAGTTGTGAAAAGTAATTATTATTATTAGAGAATTAGTTTTACTTAACAACTCTAACCAGGTCATTAATTTTTCTTAAATAACTAAATTAGCTAATTCTTTACTTGTATTATTTGTGTTATACCCTTACAAATAAATATATGATTTAGAAAGTCCTTTAACTTTCTGGATTATTATTTAAGTATGATAAATAGTCCACTATTAACATATAAATGAGTAATGTCAATTTTAGTGTTTTTATAAAAGAATGATTTAATAGATTATTAATAATTTGACAGTTAGTCCTAGAGATCGAATCTAGAATTATTACTACATTGCTTTATGTCATCATATAACCTAAATATTTCAAGCCACCTAAAGGTTATCTATTTTGATTCTCTTTGCTTTATTATTTGCAATTCACATTTTGAGTACTAATTAGAATTTACTTCAATTAATATTCTTCAAACAGGTTAAACTGGATTCGTGAATAACACTCTACATCATCTTTAATTTCCCAATTTTCTAGTCAGCTTATCGTCGTCCGAACTTTCAGCTTTATTTGGTAATTACTTCGAACGCCAATAATTTTTTCATTTGTTTTCCTTATTGTTATAAAATTAAAATCTAAAAAAGGCAGTCCGATTTCTTTAATTAATACCCTTGCGAATTTTTTTTAAAGTTTAGTATAAATATAAAAAGAAAAGAATTAAAAGTACTCAAGAAAAACAAGAGAATAAAAAATTTTAGATTGATACGTAATGCGAGACTTTTAGGATACAAGGAGCTATCTGGAATGTGGTTGGCCACCAGGTAGCGTCTTTATCAGTCCAGCAAAACTTTGGACAATTAACTTAGAATTAGCTCTAAAGTCTTATGATTTTCCCAAAACTCATGAAAATCAATTTTCTTAGAAAAATCTCTAAAATAAAATTGAAAGGCGGATTATGTACATTTTGTAGTTAGTATGCGAAATTTAAAGAAAAATTCTTTAAACCACCATTTTCCAGAAAACAGCGAAAAAATATTTCTGAGCAATGAGTTGCATTTCGGTTTGAAGACATTTGACAAACCTTCCGCCTGATCCTATGACAAAATATCTATAAACAGAAAATAACTTTGAGCATTCTCTGTGAGTGAGTGTGTGGGTGGGTGCATAAAGGTGTAAAATTGAAGAATATTTCACTTTAATAATATTAACCTCTTATCTACTAAATTTATCAGAGAAACACTTTATTGAGAATTATTACAATTCGTCGAGTGGAGCTGCTCAACTACATCGAGTAGCCAAACAACACAGCGTACTAATCAGTCTGTAGATATTGGGTAAAACACTATAATTTGTATAAGAGTAGTGAATAGCAAAAGTTAGAGAAAAATTATAAAATGATAATTCCAAGCAGAAATGAACATTTGAAGTGAGCATTTGTCTAAAGAAAAACTTAAATGAAAAATGAAACAATGTAAATATGATAATTAGCATAAATATGCTGAGCTGTAATGCACAGAGAGTCAACTTAATATAATCCACTAATGGAGCTCAGACATCGAGGCTAATGCCTAGTGTTAAAAAGAAGTTGATTGTAACCTTTGGTACTATAACTCTTGACCCGAACCACAAACTCTGCACCCTAAACTCCCTCTCTACAAATTATTCTTTAAATTTATCTTTATAGTAAGGGATGCACTTACTGATCCGTCAGTATCGACTGCATAGACTACTTCAAAATTCTTTCTGCTTCAACAACTCCATTATCTCGTGTTTTATCCTGTGATGTATGAGGAGCATATTTTCCGGACAATGGCCAAGCACATGTGCTGGTGTTTCGGGATCTCTGCCCCATTTACGTCAGAGGGGTTTAAGGGCTCCTACATATTGACCTCTCGCTCTCTGGAACGGCGCGAAGAGGGACATAATTAATATTAAGCTTCAGCACATTCGTTTTCCGACCAAGTCTTTTTACTTTGTTTTACTCCTAGTAAGAGGAAGTATTGTAATCGTGTCAAATTTTCGATATCGAGTTTTCACCGGAAATATCCGTTTTGAGGTCCCTTAGTCCAAAAAAGTGGTTTTTAGAAAATGGTCTGTATGTGTGTGTGTGTGTATGTGTGTATGTGAACAGCATAGCTTAAAGATGAAAAATCGTTGATATTCCATTTAGGTGTCACCCTGCGATCCGACAGTGGTCAGCGGTCAAAATTCCTCAACAGGAAGTAGCACTTTACTTAATAATTTTTTTTTAACTTTCTTGCGATTTTTCAAAAATGACTCCGACGATTTTCTTTAAACATGGTATATCAACTACAAATACAAAGTCTCTCTCAAGTGGTACAACTTTTATTTAAAATATTTCTCTAGAAAAATTTATTTAAGGGCACTTTTGGGGGAGGGGTGGGGTTAGGTTTTCCTCTAAAGTCTATTTCAATTTACTATACATTTCTGCCATTTAAATAATATTAATTACAATTCAATGTGTTGTCGAAATCCCGAGTTTGGAAAAAAATTGGATGACCGGAAGTTTTTACTGAAATATATTTTTCAATATTCTGGTATTTTCTCGAAAACGGCTCCAACGATTTTATTTAAACTTGCAATGTGAACTACACATATAAGGAGCTACAACTTTTATTTGAAACATTTCTTCTGGTAAAATCATTTAAGGGAGCTTTTGTGGGAGGGGATTATGTTTTTCTCTAAAGTGCTATCATATTTGACATTATACAATTCTACCATCCAAACAAAATTAATTAGAAATAAATTGATGATCGAAATTCCAAGTTTCAAGAAAATTAGTAAACCGAAAGTGCGCTTTTACTGAAATTTTTTTCAGTTTTCGACGAACTCCAACTAATTTCCTCAAATTTGGTACACAAACTATAAATTTGTCAATTACAATTTTGAAAACTGGAGTAAGAGAAAGTTGTGTGGGCTTATCATACCAGATTTTTTCAAAAATGAGTTTATTTAATTTGGGTTTATCTTTGAAATGACAGATCCCCTTGCCTTGCCACTTACATTGCGACCACTCTTCAAAGGACTTTTCTCTTAATTGCTGTCCAATCTTTTTTTATATTTGTTGAGTTATCAACATTGTCTAAAGCAATCCCCAGGCGTGCGATACATTCCCTTGTCTCCGCTTGGTAATCAAAAATCAGCTGAAAATGTTCGTCTTAGACATTTTTCAGCTTTTGAACAGGAGACAAATGCTGAATTATTTTTTCGATTCCAACTTAAAATTATTTTACGTAATTTGTAAGCTATTTTATATTTTTTCTTACAATGATGAAATTTTTTTTTTTTAGTTGATTATTTTTGGTTGCGTATTGAAGTTTGTTTCTTTGTATTGTTACTTTATTAACCTCAAATTGGAGGATATAGAAATTATAATATAATACCTCCTGAAAGGGATACTATCTGGAGGAAGACACATACAAATACACAGAACATTAGCTAAAACCATTTCTTTCTTAGTGAGGTATCTCAAAACGTTTGTGCTGAATACTTAATTTCGTAAACTGTCATAGTTGCACATTTTCCAATTAAGCAGAAAGAGAATTTTTTGAACATAAATTTCCCACTTATTTTTAAATTCATATTTATTGATTCCCTGAAATTTTTGTCAGTGAGACAAAGAAACGATCACGTCACAGAGCAGCCAATGGGCTCTTGCTACGACGCGAGCAGTCAGTGGTCGACTTCCATGGCAGCTCTAGCGAGCTTCACCTACAGAATAGAACAGTAGCGATTCGTTGTTAAATGCCATGGGAATCGCGATGAGCTGGGGGGAGGCCTTGATCCTTCTTGGGTTAATACTTAATAAAATCATTCAAAATCGAAAATGTTTAGCCAAACTTTGCATTTTCAAAATTCGCCCTCTTCTCTTCTGTTAAAAAAAGGTTCATGGAATGCGTACGTTCAGAAGTTTTTATCACTCTAAAATATGTGAAATATTCCGACTTAGAAAATACTTCATAAAAGTCACAATTCCGATTAATTAATTTTCTTCAATCTTGGAATTCAAGCAATATATTGATGGATTTTAATATCATAAAGATGGGTAGTCATGAAACGGCACTCCATGGATACCCTAATGTTATAACTCACCTAGAACCCCCAAACATCAATTTTCCTAGAAAATTGTTTCAAATTAAAGTGACAGAACCCCCCTACTTGTCATAGTTAGTTTGCGAAGTTTATGGAAGATCATTGAAGCCGTTTCCAGCGAAAAGCAAAGACGGTAAATTTTAACGGAAATCGTCTAAGATCCCATTGTTCTACGTAAATTGAAATAAAATTTGAGCTTCCGGTTAATTTATTTTTTTTCAAATTTGGCTGAGAGTTTTGCGAGTAGAACATGTACAAAGTTACTGAAAGCTCAAGTTCCTCTGTTTTCCGTACAACTCAAGTGAATTTTGCGAGGTAATCACCTACAATTCTTAAAGTTTCATTTATTTACTACTTTCCTCTTTAAACTTAAATTTATTTAATTATATAATATTTCATGCAATTTTTGTGGAAATTAGCACTTGAGCTATGAAGAAAATTTTTAAAATCTTTTATTGAAGGCAATCGCCAAGGCTAAGTGAACGACCGAAAAAAAAAAATTATTGACTAACACGATAAGACATTCACACAAAAGCGTCTAAAATGACTAATTCCTATACATTTTTGGAAATCCCAATATGATATTTTTAATCTAAATATTGCGGTATATATGGTATAGATAATAACAATAACTTTATAGTAAACAAGATAAAAGTAATTTGGTAAACAGTCAGTCTGTTGTACTTGCCACTATTACAATCATTTATATTATCTTTATTACATTATAGGATGTTATCTTAATAAAGTACTAATAACAGATATCTTTCTCTTATATATTGTTTTAATCGTTCTGTTAGAGAGAGATGGTTCACTAAAAACAAATTGAACTGATTTTTCTATTGAAGTTTTCCAGAAATATTATCTCTAAACAAGAATTTTTGACGAGTTCTTTTGTTATATTACTTCATTACTTTGTAAATGTCATCACATTGTTATATTAGCAAAATAAGTATTTCTTTTTACTTGAGAAGAAAAAAATAAAAGATAAGGAGAAATGGAGAATAAAGGGTATTATATATTATGAAAACAAAATAAAAGAGGGATATAACGGATTAATGATGAATGATTCATCATCTTAAAAACTAGAAAGAATAGCTTCTTTACTTTCTAATAATCCACATAAATACCATTTTCTCTGAGTACAATTCTCTACACTACATCGTTTTAAGGGACGATTTTCTTGTTTTAATTTTCACTAAATATTTTTACAGCTTTAGAGATATTTTCCATGGATAGCCTTTCGGCCATTCGCCCGTTCTTGAGGTACCTTGATACAAACAACTTGTTAAATTTGGACTGTGTAATCACAGTTTGTTAAGACTTCTGGTGATAGGTGAACGCCCAAAATCGGTCGATGATCATAAAATCAAGCCTTATATTTTTCCAGCTCTATATTATACAGTATTATACATTAGTCTTCAACATTATACAGTAGGAGGAACCGTATATTACAGAGAAATGACAGATTAAAGCTAAATCATTTCAATAAGCCAAAGCAGTTGTTTCTCCAGGTTCCATTATCAATTTTCCCTAAAAGATATTTGAAATAGGAATGATAAGTCTATATAAATCATATTTATCGCTTTCTCTTAGTATTATATTAAGATGAAGTATTGCAATCGTGCCTTGAAAAGTAATGTCTTTAATTAACTATAACTGCAAAAAACATAAATCAAATTGACCATGAGAAAATGTTCAAAATTCATAATTCCTAATCTACTATTAGTAGATTAATCATTGAAACTATATTATCTATGAACAATAAATATCGTGTGAATTCTGTCAAGGATGAGTTGTTAAAAATGATACACGAATAGGTAAATATAAATTACTTATGTGATTTGTAAATTCACAATATCTGATGATTCCAAAATATAGTAGTTTTGTAACCTGTTCTTATTGTTCAACTCTCTACCTGAATTATTGTTAAGTACTGTAATAAACACAAAATAAAACAATTGATTAGATGGAAAATTCTTGTTGACCTTAATATTTGTAGAAGAGAATAATTAGTGAGGTTTGGGATTAGAAAAATAAAACAGCTACAATTTTGCCAAAGATTCATCATTTTATAACAAATTATTTGCTAATATGTAGAAATTTTTCATTTATTAGTTTTTTTTTGTTAAATTGTTCTATGTTAAGTGTAATGTTTTAAATGCACTTGAAAAAATTAATATATTTGTCGAAACGTTGGCAAATTTGTAGTTGTTTTATTTTCTAAGCTCGAACCTTCCCATTCTCTTCTAAGATTATTAATTAGTTACTACTATTCCACTTAAAAATTGTTTTGCTTAACTCAACTTTAAACCAGTGGACAGATTAAATCAACTATGAATTCGGATATTGCAGATAGATTAAACATTTTACAGTGTAATATTAGAAGTTAGAGAATAAAAGAAATTTTGTAAACCTTTTGACTAAAGTTTTTCATTATTTGTTTCATTTTGTGTGTATGAACTAATTGATACAAAAACTTGTATTTAATTTCATGACAAAATATACCTAATTGTGATTAGAGAATGATTACTGGATCCCGAACAGATTAATTCATTAATCTCTAATTACTTCAAGTTCATGGAAGATGAAAATGAAAATCCATCATGCTGGCTTATTCGAGAAAGAGAACATGCTACATTTTTGAGCTCCGTTCCAGTAAAATTAATCTCCAAAGTTTTTAAGATCTAAAATATTGATTTTTGTTTTTATATGTACATGTTCAATTGAAACAAATATAGAAGATACCTGAACTTTTTTTATATATCATTAGCAATTAAATATGTGTGCCCTATTATGCTTCAACAAGGTAGATGTTATTATTTATTATTTGTCTGTATGGAGGAGCCAAACCTTCGCTATCCAAAACCCCACTGCGCCCATACAACTACCCCAAGGAAGAAACCACAACAACCAAACATCCAGACCTGGGTCTAACCTATCTAAGATTCACCTCACTTCGAATAAATCGGACAATAACCTTAAAAGGAAATAGCCTAAGCTCTTCCATAGCCATTCTGTTTTGACCAAAAGTCCTGTACCTAATTTCCTCACAACTCTAACAATCTGTCGTAAGATGGATGGGTGTTTCCTTCTCTATCTCACAGACTCAACAGACTCAGGGCTCAACAAAAGCGGTCTGGTATGAGCCCCATTACGTAGAGGTGTCTCCTTAAACCACAATGCCCATGTAGGGAACCAACAAAGTAGACGTTAGATGTATAAAGCGATAGATATGAAATCCAATTTACGAAGCGATCTAAAAGATCGGTTATGGCTTCATTAGATATCACTATGGGAAACAGAGAAAATATACTCATCTATAAAATGTATAGTGTGTAGGTCAGTGAGCGTTTGTGGTCGTGAGTTAAGATTGTACTGAATGGGTTCGTTACACCCTAGCAGTTGCATACTCCACATTCAACTGTATGTCCCAAGTGTACTATGTAGTGCTAGGTTGTCAGTGTAAGTTGTTCCTATCGCTGGACCTGATAAGTCCAAAAGAACTATAAGATGTCTGAAGAAATTACTTGTCCACTTCTCCTTGTGGGTTACAATATAGGTAACAAGCATCACTAAGATCTTAGTTGTGTACTGAAATAATAGATGGTTACCGAGAGTGGTAGAAATTCGAACTCTCTTTTATCTATAAGACAAGTATGTGTGAGTGGCTAAGGAAGATCACGTTCTTAACCCATAGTTACAGGTTATTTACATCCTCCTAAGGAAACACTCAAATATGGATCCTTTGGATGATCCATTTTATAGAAACTTTAGCGGGAGGAATCTAACTCCGTTTTACCTTCATTTTGAATGAATCATTAAACTCCAGTATCACCAGGATCGGTAAGATGCATAATGGAAGTAGCCAGACCACTCCCCCCTACACGGAAGTATTGTAGAAAGTACAATATTACAATTGTACTTTAAAGCATAAACTTTTCCACAATATGTATGCAATTTTTTGACGTTTAAATTTAAGGAATTAACGTAGGTATATTTTAATTAGGTTGTTAATTATTTGGATTAGATAGATTGGATTCTGTAGGGGGGTCGGCTACCAAGCCTACTGCGACCCCTATGGGTCTATTGTGGCACCTACGACCTAGGGCACCTCCAGTTCTGTTCCTATATGGAATTTTGTATGCAAAGGGCAAACCCTGGTGGTCCGAGGAGCACCCACACTTGGAGCACACTCTCGAGACCTGTCTACTTAATAAGACGAATAGTCCCGAGAGGAATCCTTGCGTTAAGCTTGTAGGCGCTAGCCTCTCCTCACCAAAGAGGCGAAGCCTTAGCCACACAAGCCCTTCACATCAACATAGTATATGCAGTGACGTTTCTTCCACTTCCTGATAAAACCTACATAGGCTATCCCCCTGCGATGCAAGTGTTTATTGAACCAATAATGGCCTGTGGCAGGGCCACCATCCTCCGGATCGGCCTTGTTGGAGCAGGTCCGCCATGAACTTTGGCTTATAGCTCTTAAAAACTGCTTCAGGCCTGGGGTTTTAACCCACCAATCCTGTGATTGTTTGTACACCTATCTTGTGATGGCTGTACTTTTTAGGCATTTTGAGACACCAAAGGAGGGCTCTGGTCCTATTAATGGGCCGTTGGAGCCCTCCCGGGCTAGGCGAATAGCCGCTATTGCCCCTGTACCTACACGAGAAATGCTCTATTTTGGTCGCTAATCTCTGCGAGTGACTCGAGGCACTGTCAGTTAGATTACTTTAAATTCTTGTATTTTGTTTTTGTTCTGTTTATTCAGTCAGTGTAAGATATATTCATTTTTTTTCTTTTTTTTTATTAAGACATTGGAAAAATTCCTTTTGTTTGTACGTATATAACTGAAATCTTTGCTGAACTCCTGCTTTTTATAATAATTTTGTCACTTTATTTTGTAAAAAAGCAAATAAAACACATAAATTCATATTGCAAGTGTAAGTTCCTCTACCTAATTTCAATTAAATTTTATTTTGTTTTGCGTTAAATTTAGGGTAATTGGTAACTGGACGTTAAGCCCGTCTGAAAAAACAGGCATTACTTTACTTTATTTGTATAACTGATAAATATTGTACGGTTAGTTTTATCATTTAAACAAAAAGAATTCAGTAATAGTCAATATTGAAGATTACTTATAATTAAGCAAGGTTAAATACAAGATCGAAAGAGTTACCTGCCATTTCTGGCTCTACCATAAAACCGTTATCGCCATTGAACAAAATAACCATAATACTAGTAAATTGTAAACTAAAAGCGTAAATAATAAAAGAAAATTGGTAGTAAAAATATAATTTGTAGGTGTATGGCCGGAAAAAGAGAATAAATTGTTTCTCTGACTTTGGAAGTTCAGTTTTTATAATGAAGTATAGACGTTTAGGGGGACTGGAAATTACTAAGAACACTTGGAGGTCGCTTTGAACACTGTTATTATACTTTATGTAAGTGTGCATGTGTCTGTTAGTTTACAAAAAAAATGCTTTTAAAAAGTTGTCACAGTTTAAGTAGACAAAAGTAAGCAGAAAAGGCGACAACTAACGCAATAAATAAATAAGATAACAGTTAACATTTTGATTGAATTAGATTTAAAAGGTTATCAAAATATTTACAAGTGAAATACAATTATAATCAGATTTTAAAAATTCATTCATGTATCAATACATTCATGTAATTATCGCCAAGTTTTGATTTTTCCATCTGTAAAGAGAGAACAATTAATTTCACATTGTAGTTCCCATTCCTGGCTCTGTATTTATCCTAGAATTAGTAGTATTATTAAGAAGAATGAATAACTAAATGACACTCATTATAGTATTAAAGCTCCGGCAAAGATTCACTTTAATTAATGTTGTTGGCTAAAGATAAAACAAGCTTTTTTTTGAGACTATATTTTCTAATTATTACTCGCGGACATATTTCAGTTAAGCGTATCACATCTAGCTGCATCTTGGCTTGGCAAACTGAAATGCAGCCATACACCAAGCATTTCAGACCTTTATCAAGTCACCCAAGGATGTGTTTAACTCTATTAATTAGCTGTTTACTATGTCTATATACGAAAAAATAATTAAATTGAAGAGCTTTGATGAAAGATCGGTATTTAAAACGTATTTCTTTCGCAAATAAATGAAACACTGGGAATTTTTAGCAGAACCTGAAGAATGAGGAAAATATTTCGGCTTTCAATATTTTTCAGCTAGGTTCTCAAAATATTAGTGTATCCGAACTGGGAGAATACTGGCAATTAGATGCATAATTTATTCTTATATGATTTCATGATATGTTTACTTTCCATAATCATCTGTCGGTTTATTTAATTCTATAAACTCTTTTATGAATTTCGACAAATTCGTCCTATGGTTGTTAATTTGTTGTGTTGGTTCCGCAGAGCTGGGGAAAGTATCAAAGATATTAGCCTACATCTTTTTGTGATCAGGATACTAGTGCAAGTCTATGTTATCACACTGTTTGATAAAAACATCCTGATGATGGGCGAACGCCCGAAACCTGTCGATGACCACAAACAGAAGCAGGCTATCACGAAAAGTACCTCTGTCGTTAACTTGCTTGACAAAAAAGGAATGTACTTCGTTTACTTCGCCTATTGCGCGAGTAGATGGAAGTGGTTTGTTAAATAAGCTGCTAAACAACAAGCAATAGACCGCGCAACAAGGCTTTTCAAAGTTTTCTGTCTGATATTTTATTTGAACGAACCAAAATAGTCGTAGAATGTTTATTGCACACCACGGATTTATGTATCAAAACTCAAATCGTAAGACTTGGGCAAAATGAGTGGCAAATAACTTAAAAAGCCGATCCCAAACACTGTCTCTAACTATGGCTGCTTGGAGTGCTGACGTTTGGATGCATCCAACCATAACGGCCAACCTCTCTGATGATTCACAGAGTCTAGTTTTGTGCAAAATAACTAAATAACCTTCTTTTTTTTCCTGAATTAATTATGTCTTTGATTAATAAACTATTTAGTGTTTTTTCCATAAATTGTTTTTCGAAAACTATTCAAAAGTATATCAGTCTGCATCATGGCCATGCTTAGGAATTCCGCGGCCAACCAAATAATTGACATAGAAAAAGCGATCGGAGATTTTGCTATAATCAGTTGTAGTTGTCAAGCCTAACTTTAACTATACATAGACAAATAATGATTGGCCTATTAATAAATTCACTTTGGTTGGCACACTTTTAATTTGTTTATTTACCTATGATACTTTTCCCAATTTTTTTTTTTACTTCACTTTCCAACAACCATTTATTGTTTTATTTACATTATCGTTAATATAAACAATACAAATTATGAAAAAAAAAAAACATGAATTGATACAATGTAGCTCAGAATTGCTAAGGAAAATTAAACTTTAAATAAATGAAGACATGACAAAAAAAATAGAACTTAAATTGTAGGCAGCTTTAATAAGAGCTTATCTAATTATTATTTTTCATAAATTTAACTAGTTATTTATTATTTGTCATTAATTAGAAGTTTTAAAATTATCATAAAAGCACAAATGTTAAAAAATTAATATCTGTAATTTAAAACGGGATGTTAACCTGCTCGATATACAAATTCAGAGGTGAGTGAATACAGTCGCATTAGTCAAACTCAAACTAATGCGACTATATTTATTGTGAACGTACAGGAAAGTGCCAATTTTTGTTATCCGCCCATGAAAGGACAGCCAATTCTAGCAAAACGGCAATCTTTGTTGGGGTGTGTAGTAAAGTATGCCGTGGTATCTACTACCGTTTAATTCTAGTCGTCGCTACCAAGCCAATAAGTAACCATAAATGGTTTACTACTATTTTTCACGAAACTGCCTCGACACCGTTCGAGCAGTGTCCTCATGGGAATCGAATCCTGAATTCTTGCTAGCCACTAGACTAAACATCCACTGTACTTTTGTTAAATGAAAGTTCTTTCATCAATGAATGAAGGTATTAAGGTAGTAGACTAAATATTAAAACAAGCAGCTGTAAACAAAATACTCCGAGATATCATCTTCCTTATAAGGGATTAGTTCAATAATTGACACAAAATGACAAATTAATTGCACCAGTAATATCAAAGGTAGCAAATTTTAAACATAGGTCATGCGAAAGCCACTCAAAATGTGTGTAGAGAAATTTTTCGCTTAGGAACACAAGCCACGAGCTGTGCAAAATAATGTCAGACATTTGGCGGACTGGTTTCTCATCACCATTCATTGTAAAGCTCTGGGTACATATATAGATGTTTGATGTGTTACTTTCTCTTATTATTGTACGGATTTCTTTTAGTGTTTGTCTTAGCTCTAGACTGCATTTCAGAAGTCTGTCAAACAATGCAGTGAAATTTAGATATATCTTGATGCCACAAAAACCAATCATCCAATTCTGTAGAAAATGTGTCGATTAGAATTGTAATAATTACATTAAGATTTGTAATTTTGTAATTACATTAATTAAAATAATATTCACATCAGATTTTTGTAGACACTTTGTGGGTGTGTTCAGCATCGCTCTGTAATGCTGCCAGGGATTTATAATATGTAAGTTTGGCTTTAAAAAGACTATGCCTAACTTGATACTGGCTCTATTGAACAAACTAAATAATACTTCAAACGATCAATCCCAATTGGAATAATAAACGGTATTCTCATTTATTTTCACCTAAATTGGTTCACCTTTCAATGTTACAAAAACTAAACTTTCAGATATTAGATTACGTATTAACAAGAGGCCAAGCAAATGACCTGAAAGTATTTTTTCCATTTAATAATGTGAATGTTTAAATATTTTGGAAGTTTATAGGTGGTAATTTCATAAATAGTTCATTTCCAAAACTGTTCTAATGCTCTAAATTACGTTAATTTAGAAAGAACCTTAGTACGCCTATTTAGTTAAGGCTGTTTATTTTTATACAATTATATTAGTAAAATGTAATAATGTATATACGTAATTATTTACAAATATACTTTAAACTAATGATGATGTAAATTTTTGAAGTTTTACTAATAATTACAAATTTTGTTTACGTATAGGAGAAAGTTTATAATATTTATGTAAACATTAAAGTAAATATGGCAACCAATAGTTACATATATTACTTACTAAAACAACAATAGTAAAGATCAACTAGTTGCTCTTTCTAACCCGCTGTTATGTCGCGAAAATAACTTGTTCCTAGACGGCACTTCATACATCAGCGCCTTTCCCACTGGACACTAACTCTTCATTAACGTGTTAGTTTTTCTACGTTAGTTCAGCACCGCCCTTGCTTCCTTTTCCCCATATTTCCCATGGTAAAAAGAGAGAAACATGGTATTTTCTTATGTTATTATTATTATCTTTTTTTTTGTTTTCTTTTAAATAATATTTTTTAAACTGGCTAACTGTATTTAATAAAACTTTATTTCTTTTGACAACACTGTTTCCACTTGACAACACTGGATTTCTGACAGTTAATAAGATTTATAAATTATTACAATTTGAAAGGTTAAAGGAATTTTATCTTGTAAATATTAAAATTCTTTTTTCTTTTAGCTGTCAGCATATAAAACCACTTACATTCGTAATATTAATGTGTATAATGTTAAGTACTTTATTATGTTAATAATAATATTTATTTCGAGACATAAATGCATAATGGTAGCAGAAAAACAAACAAAACAATATGACCCGAACCGTATTTGAGAGTAGATAGGAAAATAATTCGACAATATAGCAGCGAATTGGCGGAGGGAGTGTACTAGCCACTTCTTAGGATCCCAGCCTAATAGCAACAACACTTACATTTCGAACATTCATACCAATCACATAGAATCTGCAAAGGTAGCCTGATGTGCCCAACTACTTTGGGCTTAGCATACCCCAAGCTAACTCATGCTCACTAACAAACAAACAAACACACACATACTACAGAAGACTATATTCTATGTACAAATACTAACACCTAAGCGAGTCACAATACATCTTTCAAATCGCAGTGGATTTGACTTTATGATCGATCATTCTCTCTACCAAACATGATCACTCGTTTTACAAAATCTTATCAAAAGTTTACCTTCAGTAAGTTTTTCGTCTTACATACCTACATATTTTTTCATGTTTTTTTTTTTGACAGAAGGTTTCTTACATTAAATTCATAATAATTTTGCTTTCTAAATCCGCGTGTTGATTTGGTTTCTTTTTGACATCTCATGTTATTGGGAAAGTGTATTTTCAGCCGATATCCAAGTAGATACAAAACTTCCCAAGCTTCTATACTGACTTATAGCGTCACAGTCTATCAAGAAGTGTATTACACTTTTCTATATCACCCCACAGAATCCAGAGGACCATATCTCTTCAGATGTTCACTAGTTTTGCAAAAGGAAATTTTTGTCAGGTTTCGAAAGTAAGTTTTTACAGGAAATGCAAATGTTGAGGTTCTCTGGAGCAAGAAGAAGTTCTTTTTAGAAAATTATATTTTGTAGTGTTTTTTTTTTAAAGAAAACGAATACTTTTGCATCATATATCACTTTGACTTGTGGGGATATTTATTTGTGAGGGAGGTTTCTGGGAAAGCGGTGACCTCAGGTTACCACTCTAAAAGCAATCACTTCAAAATATCGTAAAGAACTGAGAGTCAGCATTCTTTCTATAATGCTACATTAGCACTATACACGGTTCCAAATGTGATAAGAGTTAAGGGAAGGTAACTAAAACATTTAGTAAAGGTTCCCACATATGAGAAAATATGTCATTGAGAACTGTGAGAAAGTGCACTAAGAGAAATGTTATACTAATTAGACGCTAACACGTTTATATAATTCTAATATTAATTTAGTATTTCTTTAAAACTTGAAATTTTTCTAAGTTCCCTAACATAAGTATAGAGGTGGTGAAGTCCCACATGGCAAGTATTACTTGAAATTATACACTCACCGGCAAAAAATTCCGGCCACTTAAACAATTACATTTAATAAATAATATAATATTGTCTGGTCGGTTTTCACCACTTATTTTGCTTTGGCAATTAATAGTTAACATTTTTAGAGTAAATTGGAATTTGTACATTACACTTATGGTATTAAAAAAATTATATATATCAAAAATGTTTACTAGTTTGTGTTCATTTATTATCAATTTGTTTATTTTTATTCAGTTCGAATTGATTTTTATTTGATTTAACTTCGCTTTTACTTGTCTGTTGTCTAAAAAAATTAAAATAAAAATTGGAATTTCAAAATGCCCCTTTGTGCCAAGGATATCAGCCGTGCTATACCACTTATTAGTTAGTTAACAGGCATTGTACAGCCATTAGTTGGTGTTCCCTACCAAACTCTGTGCGAGTTGCAGAGAAACAGGCTCATACTCAAGAAGGCCAGTCTCAGGGCGTCCAAGGGTCTCTGAACTGCGGGACGTTTTGACACAGGCACATTTACAAAATCTTCATTTAACAGCCGTTGAAGGAGTTCATCGTCTCCAAGAAGTTCGAGGCGTCAAATTTCTGAGAGACCAGCTCGAAGGAGATGGAATGAGCAAGGTTTGATGGCTTTTCGCCCCAAAAGAGGGGTAGAACAAACCCAAAGAGGGAGCACCGAATTTCTCGCCTTGAGTTTGCTCGGCAAATACATCGATTGCTCTATCGAACAGTGGGTAAGTATATGGTTTACTGACGAGTCCCGATTTACCCCTTAAGGGTTCCATGCGTACGGAGTTAGTGATAGTTCGAGGAGGTTCCATGACTGCTGCTTGGTATCTGGCGGATATACTGCAATTAAATGTGGCCCGTATCATGCCGGATATAGATGAGGAGTTTGTGCTAATGCACGATAACGCTTGTCCAAATACAGCCCACATTGTGCAGGCCTTTCTTAATAACCTTAATACTGACTTCCTAAACTGGCCTGCCCGTTCCCCTGACTTAAATCCCATAGAGCATCTGGGGGTTATGCTTCGAAGATGGATAAGAGGTCGGAGAGTGTCCTTCCTGTGGCGCTTCAGGAGCTAGAAAGAGCACTTTAAGACGAATGGAATCTAATCTCACAAAACGAAATTTCCCTCATGATTCAGAGCATGCCGAGACGCCAAGAAGCTGTGATAAAGGTAAGAGGAGATGATACTCGGTATTAGCACCACCCCACTATAAAATAATGTAAAATAAAAATACAAACAAAATAAACAAGTAAATAAAATTTTCCAGATTCACTTTTTATTTATTACTGATTTTATATTTCCTATATAATCCTATTTATTTGTTTTATTTTGAAAATCAGTAAACCTAGAAACGTCATGAACCTTTAAAAATTATTAAAAAATTGAAAATTATACATAGAAATAGTAAATTTTTTTTTGCCGGTGAGTGTGTTTATAATTCAGAAGGCAGCGAATACCATTCAACAAACCCCATTAACATTTGAAACTTTATCAAAAATTAATCTGACCCATAACATATACATAGTATGTAAAACTTAACATTGCTTATTACTCGAAACCCTCCGACAGGAAATCGATTTTCCTGGAAGAATGTTTTAAAATAATAGTATTATGTATTGTGAATTGTGAACGATTTTCTAAAAGATTTTTTTTTAGAACATCGTGAAATTACTTCCGGTGAGTGAATTAAGGAAATTAAGTTTGAGCTTCCTGCAATTTTTCGTCTTTGGCATATTTTATTCACCCTCATACACACGCACCACGCACGCACGCACACACGCACGCACATTCAGAGAGATCATTCGGTAAAAATGTTTTTTTCATTCTCAGGGAACCGCGTAAGCATTTTATTTTCGAAGAAAGCCCAATTTTGACAGAAGCAAAATAAATCAATACAAAAACAATTCTTTAAATATGCTGTGAGTCGCATTATTGAATATTATGTACTTTTCTTTTTTGTTGGTAAGATTCATTTTATCCTTTTTTATTGAAATTTACTAAATATATTATGATAATTAGTACTTCAATTGTCATTAGTCAGGCCTCACATTTTTTCTGATACTCTTTTTCATTTTCGTGATATACGTGATATATCGATCAACTATGCCAATAAGTATGATTGTGTTATTTTGTTAAAACCATACCTTATTGTATTCTTAACTAAGTTTACAAAAAGTGAAACAACTATTATTTATCTGTATCTGATAAAAAAAACGGTGACTAACACCTGGTAAGAGGTAGGATTTTTTTTCACAGAAATATTAGAATATATGTATTTGGTGCATCCTGTCAATAAGGAAGTACAGTCTTAGTGATTCTTCAAATTCAGATGGAAATTCTAATGAACAGTTTGTTGCGAAAAAGCCATCGACGACTTAACGTTTACCTTTCATTTTTGGCAAAAACATTTCTAAACTGTCTAAAATAAATATGGTGGATTGTTATATATCCTTACAGAAGAGTATGATGTGATAGAATTGTATCGTGATACACAGGTATGTGTTTTACAGGGCGATAGGTCCTCCACCGATAGCCAAGACACCATGTTTAGTGGCGCCCAATTGTAGGGATGTTGCGCCTTCATCCCGCCCAATAACCAACCAGAAACTCCGCTGTCACGTGACTTTGTCCCCACTCTTCACGCCTACCCTGCCAAATTTCTTACCGCTGGGTAGCCGGTCCACTAAAATCAGTCTGTGAGTGAGTGTCATTTGTTGTGGTCCAATTTTCATTTAAAAAATTATTTTTTATTATTTTTGTTATTAATCTATATTAATTATTTCGTGAGACTAATTATTTGCTAGGTCACTGTAAGTATTACTTCTTTTTTTTTAATATTAAAATAGTTTTATTTTTTTATATTTATAGTTTAAACAATGTCATTGGGCTTTGATTAAAATTAATCGTAATACCTAATTAGCAATAATTAAAGAGATCAACGAATGAAAGACTAAATCTGATGAAAAGAAATTAACCAATTATGATCCAACCAATATGAATCCAACTACAACAAAATTATATTATTTTTATCATTTATTTTCTCATAATTAAAGGAATAAATTAAATTAAATTTCTGTAAAATCTTAAAGTGCAATTCGTTGAACTTGTCATTAGAGCCATTTTATTGTTAATGACATTGTTTATTAAAAATTACCCAATAAACAGCTAGTTGTAAGAACTTAGCTATACAATGTTTGCTAATATTTCTATAACTATTTTCTAATACTATGTATTTCAATTACTATTTAATAATTGAAATAAAGTTATAAAAGTTAAAATATTTATACATGTCAACATGGAAATGATGTCTTTGCGCGATTTAGTCGAATAAAAGTTTCAATGAACAGTTTGATGCGGTAAAAAGGAAACAAGGACGGTTTAATGTTTACATTTTTTTTGTTGGTATAACTGAATATTATTTATAAATTATATATTTTATAGCTGATGATTTAATATATAAATCTGGCCATTAGCCCATCTAGATATGTAGAGGAAGTGACTGCAAAGCCAAATCTACTGCGATCTAGAAATTCTATTATTGTACAAAATATTGCCTGTTCTGTAACAGTATACAAATCAGCCCCCCATTGTGGGAAGTGGACTAGCTAGTTCTTCAAGGTTCTTGACGCTCCAGAGATTTATCCCAACCTAATACTTACACTGACATCCTTAACTTAAAAAGCTTGCAAATAATTGTATGGGTGCGTCCGCAATGCTGGATAATATTTGGGATTTTTTTTATCCCAAAAATTGAATAGAATATCGTAGCATGCATATTTTTTATTGTTCCTGGCAGTTTTCGGATTTTCCTCCATTCGTCAGATTAAAGTTATCAATTTTGTATAGAGAAATGACTGGAACTTAATGTTTCTGTTACCCCTACACTTATTGGGTTTAGCGAACTAACAAACGGAATCATTAGCTCACCACCAATAAACACTTACTCACACTTTCAGACTTGCAGTTTCTGGTAAAATACTATGGGAGCCAGAATAGAATTTCTGGAGTGTAGAGAATTTGGCTTTGTATAACCAGTCAGTTTTAATGTCTAAAAGATCTTCAAGTATTGGTCTAGTGTTTAGCGCATTCGCCTTTAGTGTGAGAATTCAGGTTCTCAAAGATCAGAACTAAACAGCAAAGGAACCGCGGCATACTTACTACACTCTCTCAAAAAAAATTGCCGCCTAGCAATCCTTAGCATTTCATGGGTTGTTGAAACTTAGATTATTTTAAATGTTTAAAAGAAATCTTGAATTTTTAAATGTTGAAGCGTGTGGGTGTGTGTCTTTGTGTTTTTGTTTATGTTGAGCTAGATTTTATCGGCCCTATATTAAAACCAAGAAGTTGTACACACTGCTTTAGGAGGTCCTATGTGTGAGCCCTACATGTAAGTGTTTTCGTAGAGATAGACAGAGATATAACGCAAGAACCCTGGAAAAATCGCTGTATTTCTCTGTATTGCGAAAGTTAAAGTCGTGGCCTTCAAGTACAAGCACTATATAGATAATAGGTTAAAACATAAATATTGCCCTTCTTACAGAAGTAAATCCCACATAAATTCACATGGTTCTTCTGATAAAGTCTACACAAAGGAAGTAACAGAAGTAATTTTGACAGAAACTAAATTTAATAAACTATTAACATTAATTAAGAAAAAAAAAAATCTGGCGTGAAACACTCACACGACTTTCTCTAACACTAATTTATACAATTTAATTAAATATTTTCTTTAAAATTGCAACATTACACAATGTTTAGTTGGGGCTGGCCATAAACATGATAGTGGGGATGCCAAAACCAACAAAACTTGTGCAATTTTAAATTTAAACTAACAGACAGACCCTTCTAAAAACCGGAAATATAGGTTTTCGTGGTTTTCATTATAGGAAATCGTAACCCTTTTTCTAGAAAATCACAAAAAAAATGAAAAAATAATATCAGTAATAATATCAGTCGCGCACTTCCGATTGAAGGATTTTGCCGGAAATCTTCGTGTTCTGGTGCTGTGGTAGTAGGTAAACGAAATACCAAGTTTATACTTTATACGACTTTTTATTTTTGAGATATTCTATGTTAACACACACATAGAGATCATTCGTTAAAAACATTTATATTTTTTTCGTATTTCGGGACCCCCCCAAAACATGTATTTCCGGTGACCCTTTTAAAAATCAATTTTTTTTTTATAAAAATGTTTTAAATAAAAGTGATACGTTTCCATCATTGCAGGAAGCATTCAAGTTTTAAAGAAATTCATTGTAACCGTTTCGGAGAAAATTACAAAAAAACTCAACTATTCTGTAAAATCGCACTTCCGGTAAACTGATTTCCTTCATATTTGGAATTCTATCAATGCTTGTAATGTGTATGGTAAAACTATAGATTATTATAATGAAGTGGTACTTTAGAGTAAAGCATAACGCTACTGTCTTCTAATACCTCCAGTAAATCGTAGCCCTTTTTCTAGAAAATCACAGAAAACTGAAAAAATAATATCAGTAAAGTCGCGCACTTCCGATTGAAGAATTTTGCCGGAAATCTTCGTGTCCAGGTGCGGTGGTAGTACGTAAACGCAAATACCAAGTTTGTGCTTTATGCAACTTTTTGTTTTTGAGATATTCTGTGTTAAAACACACACAGAGATCATTCGCTAAAAACATTTATATTTTTTCGTATTTCGGGACTCCCCCCAAAACCTGTATTTCCGATGAAAACTCAATTTCAAAAATTTGGCACGATCTAGAAGAATAGTAACTAAAAATATTTGTGGCCTTTGTGACCGAACAAATATTTAAAAGTGAGAAATTAAAAATATTCAAAATAATGGAAGAAGAGCAAAGATTAAATTTGTGAAAGAGACCTGTATTTGTTAATATTAACCTGTTTAGTTGTCAAAAAATATTTAGAAAGATCGTTTCGGGTCAGTTTAATAATGAATCATCCTACTCAGAACATTAATTAATTAATAATAATACTTTTTATAGTAAAATCACTTTTATCAGTTTATGTTTTCTTAAATGACTAAAAGCTGCCAATTAAAGAAAATCGATGGTGCTGGTTTTTTTTTTTTTTTTTTTTTATGAGAAAATCGCCAAATACTGAAAAATCCATTCATTAAAGTGGGTACTTCCGGTTGTGGAATTTTGACAGATAAACTTCCTGTCGGCTCCTAAAAAGAATGTCATGTTTAAACTTTTTCGGACACAAAAGTTTCAAAACGTATATTTCCGGCTGAAAACTCGATATCGAAAATTTGACATGATCGTAATATTTCCTCGCATACAGCTGTTCGAAGACAAAGTAAAAAAATATTTGAGAATATGGAAAGATTATTTTCAAAAAGCTTTGTGAGGCAAGGACGTTTTATTTCTATTGTTCCTACTTTAACAATAAAATAGTGACTAAATACGTACTATATAAAATTTTTTTTGAAACAATGAATAAATATGTAAATAATTTAAATTTTTATTATAATTTACTATTTTCCTTTTTTTTATTTTTTTGACTGTATGTATTCTGAGTTAAATATTAAAAGTTGTTTTTGTTTCCTAAAGTACGTTATTATTTAATGATCATTTATAGTAGTGGACGTGTAATATTTGTTTTTATTTCTTTCTAGTATAATGAGTAACAACAACACGTAAATACAGTCTTTAAATCCACTGTGTTCACTATTAAACAATACTTCCATTGTTGTTGCCTATTGTACTGCAATCATTTTAATTTTTTTTATCTACGGTTAGAATGTTCTGAATGAGTTTTTTACTATGCAATTTGAAAAGTATAAATAAGGGGGGAGGGGGATTAATTCTTTGTTTACAAATAAAATGCTATAAAATATAATGAATTTTTGTATAATGAATTTTTCTATAGTCTTTTCATAACAATTTATTAATTTATTTTTGGAATCGAATAAAAGTTTTTTTGACTTGCTAATTTTATTTTCATTCAGTCAATAAAAACAGTCTTGATAAGTGACCCATCTATTCTCAACAGTTTGTTCCAACAGAATTATTATGGCGTATATTATTATTCTGTCCCCCCCCAAAAAAAATCATTTAAGCACTGAAAAACAATCTCGTTTCTTATTATGTATAACACGCCAGTTTATTCGTCTTCTTAAAAATTTAATGTGATTACTAAATTGAGTTTAAACGGAAATAATAATTTAAAAGCTCCTTTGATTTTGAAAAAATAAAAAAAAAGAAAAGAAATTTTAATCATAGCAGAAAATTCAAACTTTACAATTTAAGTTATGAGTCAAAATATGTTCATTATTTAAATACTTAAAAAATACGTAACACAGATGACAGTTGTGAAGAAGAGAGTTGGTTGACCAAAAATACTCGGCAGTTAATACAATAAAATTGACAAATGTTTATACAATAATGCCAAAAGTTAGCGCTAAATTCTACAAACTCGGAAAATTTATCGTGTTAATAATATAAAGTCGAAGTATAATAATATCATACTTCATAGTTCCTCGGAAAAACTTTTCGAAATCAATAATCCATTGTAGCTGTAAAATCACACTTCCGGATTAATTTGGAATTCTAGTAATGCTTTTACAGTACTTCCGTATTTATATAGTGGCAAAATCATTAATTATATTAAAGTGGTACTTTACAGGAAAATATAAAGCTATTTTGTTCCCTGAGAACCCGCCAAGAAAAAAAAAAAATCATTTTCCTAGGTAAATGTTTCAAATAAAAATGATATTTATGTGTGTACGATGTATATACGATGTTTCAAGAAAATCATTGGAGCCATCTTTGAGAAATCGCGAAAAAACTGGAAAAAATCACACAGTGAAGTTGCACTATCGATTGGTGGATTTTGCCTAAGATCTTCGTATCATATAAGGTGGTAATACCAAAACAGAATACTGTTTCTTGAATATCCTGCGATTTTTTCGATTTTTGAGACATTTTGTGCTCAGGAATAAACAACACACAAAACACACACACACACACACACACACACACACACACACACTTGCTAAAAACATTTTTTTTAGTCCTCAGGGTATTTTAAAAACCTTCTTCTGGTGAATACTCAATTTTGACATTTGACACACCATCTCACATTGCTTACTACCTCTTGCCTCGGAGAGTAGGAGAAAATAATAAATAAAATGTTCTGTGGGATTGTGGAGTTTTATTAGTAATGTATTTAGTAATAAAATTTAGTAATTTAATTTTATTAGTAATTTATTTTTGGGCATTATAGGGAAAACAGTCACCTTAGGGGTTCCCCCCCCTTAGTGCTATTTTAAAATTTTATATGATTCTACTATCTCATATAGATGAAAATTGAATATATTTAAAAGAATACATTGATGAAAATAGGTTAACCGGAAGAGCGTATTTACAGAATATGGGTTTTTTCCGTGTCTTCCGATTCTCTCAAATGCGATTCCAAAGATTTTTCTTAAACTAATACAGAATATACCCCTCTCTACTCACTCTCTCTCTCTTACACACACACACACACATACCACACATTTAAACCTATTAATTATACTATTTATATTCCATTAATAAATTCAATTTATTGTATCAAATAAAAAATTTGCCATTTAGAACTGTGAGAAATGCTGCGATAAGAGAAAGTCGTGTTAGAGTTGCGTATGATTTTTTTTTTTTTTACTTTCTCTTATTGGTGTAAGAGAAAATAGTAATTTACGATCCTGAAACTTTTCGAAGTCCAGTTTTCTGAACCTCTAACGGTGGAAAAAAAAATGTTTTTAGCGAATTTAATTATATAATTATATAATTTTAGTCTGTGTGTATGAACAAAATATCTTAAAAGCAAAAAATCTCCGGAAGCTGGAACTTAACATTCAGTTTATTTATGTTAAATCCATCAAACTAAACATCCTTTAGTTTTCTCAAGAATTGATTTTGTTAGGTTATGAGAAATCTGTGATTTGTCAATTGTGAAAGTCGTAAGAGAAAGTATTGTGAGTGTTTCACACTTTATTTATTTATTTATTTTTTTCTACTATTCTTATAATTTTCGATCTTTTGTAAAAAAACATGGACTTACTTTAAAAGAAAAAAAAAAAAAATCTTAAATCGATGAGTAATTATTAATTTTTTTTATTTTTATTTAAGTTAATATGTTATTAATACGTATTTATATATATCTGACTAGGAGACTCTAAACACCCCTTTCAAATCTGAAGTGCTTGAGGCGCCAGTTTCCTGTTAATGCTCCTTACTTTCATAACCAGCTAGTAATAATAAAAGGGTGTTTTGAGATAGTAATCATGCTAATTACTTTAACTCTATATGACAACGACTTCCTCAGTATTGTCCTTACATTACAATCAATACGCTAAATTAACTACGATTTGTATACTTGTATAAACTAGCTATTAAAAGATAAATTAACTGTTTATAGTAAAATAATTAGGTTGTATATATACTGTTTACTAAAATTAGCTATATTTATTTTACTATTGCTAATCTCTCTCCAACTGTAAGAATTAGGCCAAAATTTAACTAATAATATATTCACTACTTATTCCACCTTGACTTTCAGTTTGTAAAAATTCAAGCTTTTGTCTTAATAAAAATTAATTAGACGTTACTGTGGTAGTCTCCTTGCTGCTAGCAATAGTTTTTAGCTTCTTTTTACTTAAAAAGGCATGTACGGCTGGCTGGGAGTAGTTGTTCATCGCGCATTCAACTCTGTGACACTGAGAACCAGACGAACATATTATTCCATGTTAAATGTATTTTAAAGTTAAAATGGAAGATTATGTATGCTTGGGCAACACTGCCGTTTTAGAGTAAATTCCAAACGCTCAAAAACTTATTTCCGATGTACTATACGAGTGTACTATATGATGATATTACACTAAGTTTTAATAAAATCGTTACGGCCATTTTCAAGAAAAACTGCGAAAAACTAAAAACAAAAAAAAAAATCCGAAAAAAGATGCACTTCCGGTTCATGGATTTAGACCAAAACTTGTGACGTGATTATTCGTTTTTGATATACTTTGTTTTCACACATAAAACACAAACAAGACCATTCCACTAAACATATTTAATTTCTCTTAGTTCTAGTTTCGTTCGTACTCAAGGGACCTCAAAATATGTATTTCCGGTACAAATTCAATTTTGAAAATTGGACACTGTCGCTATATTTCCTCTTAAAGAGTAAGAAAAAAATAAAAAGTACAAATAATTGTCCATTCTTTTAAAAATAGATAGTCCATTCTGCAAACCTTAACGCGGTAATAAGTTCGATAGCCCTTTTCTATACGCCTGTTAAAACAAACAAATCACTTAAAATATAGTGTTAATTTAGTTAAGAATGGCAAGATAGCCAGTGCATACTATAGAAGTGCGTTCTGTCAGCGTGTCAGAGTTGGAAGACCATTTCCGGTAGTTTGTGAGTCCCCTTGTGTGTCCAGTCAGCCGCGCTAAGTAATTATACTCATAATGGACAGTGTACGTTTAGCAGTAATTATACAGTTACATAGTTCTCTACAACTATAACTCCTAGTAATGACAGACTCCATTCTGGCCCGTCTAAACAACTGGGTGCACCACTCTCTGCCCAACTCCATTGCTTACCTTCATACCCTGCTCACTTTATACTATAAAACTAACTATACCATTCTTTATACAATTATATTTACTGTGTATAGATAACGCTTCATGTTCTGGGTTAAGCGACCCTTTAATCAGCATTTCTGATTATCTAACTAATTGTCTTATATTGCTTTTTGCTACTGGTAATGGCAAAAATAACAAACCATATATTCATTATTATTTATGGTTTTAGTTTTCTCAAAGAAAATTATGAAATCTCGAATTACTTCCTTTGTAATTATCATATTACGAGAAAATATGAACTATGAACAAAGAGCTTAAACCTAGGTTAATCCAGTAGTGGTTGGTGTAGTGGTTATGAGCATGGACTTGTAAGTGGGAGGTGCCCGTTCGAATCCCGCGTGTAACTGCTAAATTTTATATTAGTTTAAAAAATGTTAATGGTAAAGTAGGTGTTTCCGCTCCCCCGCCCACGACACCTGATTCGGTAGTTGGGCGTTAAGTCCGCCTGAAAAAAATCGCTTTACTTTACTAGTATAAAAGTATTTTGTTCACCGTTGATATTATTATGTTATGAAGAATGGGGAGGATCGGTCAAGAAAGAAACAATCAATTATGCCAACGTTTCGACAGAGTTTCCTGTCTATATCAAGGCTTTAATAATATAGAGATGATCTTGAAGATGTGGAAAAAGAATTTAGTGGATCTTTCAAACCTACAATATTTTATACAGAACAGAACCATAAAAATTAAATGCTACTATTTTCTCTTCCTAGGAGCCCCTACAGCTCACTGTCCGGTGATGGCAAGTGTTGTCTGTAACGGGAGAACACTGTCCGGAGGCCGGCAGTGCACTGAGAAGGCTCCGGGCGCAAATGACCACAGATGTTGAGCCGCCTTAAATAAAAAAAAAAAATAAATAAATAAATGTTACTACTAGTTACAAATCTTCTACAGAAATATACTATGTTAAAAAAGCGAGGAAACTTACTACGTTAATCAATCTAATTTTAATGTATTTTGAGTATCTAACTTGTAAGACCCATAAAGCAATCTTGTAAATTACGAAACTGGATAAAAAAAAATTTTAATACAGATTTTTCTTCGAAGTATAGATTTTGAGAACCTCTGAATCCGAAAAAGTATTTTTAGAAATCGGTCTGTTTGTGTGTGGTCAGCATAACTCAAAAACACAAAATTCCAGAAAGTTTTTAATTTGTTATTTCGTTTAAGTTTTAATCAAAGGACAAAACAATCAGGTTTTGGAGGGAAGGGAATAGCTAAGTGATTAGTGTACTGGACTCCCACGCGGAAGACCCGGGTTCGAGTCCAGACGTGCTACACTTAGATTTTTTTATTCCTAGGAGCCTCTACAGCTCACTATCCGGTGATGGACAGTGTTGTCTGTAACGAGAGAACACTGTCCGGAGGCCGGCAGAGCACTGGCTCCGGGCGCCAATGACCATAGATGTTGACGCGCCTTAAATAAATAAAAAAAACTGGGGGGTACGGGGGGAGACAGTAAGGTAAAGCTTTCCTCTAAAGTATCACAAACATGTAGATGAATGGGTCTCTCACCTATTTATATTAATATATGTTGAACGCATTGCTAGAATTCTAAATTTGAAGAAACTAGGTTAACCGGAAGTGTAACTTAGAGGATAGGTTTTTGAGATTTTTTTAAAATGATCTCTAAAATGACTATAAAAATTTAAAAATTAAATTTAAAATTTTTAAATTTAAAAAAAAAAAGTTTTTGGATAAAAATTGGTCAAAACCGGAAATATCACTTTACTGAATGAATTTGTTTGTTTTCTGCGTTTTCACGAAAATGGCCCCCAACAATTTTCTTTAAATTGAGTCCACCAACTGTACATATAGATAGTAACAACTTTTATCTGAAAATGTTTTACCCAGAAAATTCATTTTAAGTGAATTTTGAGTGTGTGTGGTGACATTAGGCTTTCCTCTTTAAACCGTCATTTCCGGATATTAAACGTTCCTATCATCTACACAGTATTAATAAGAATTACATGTATTATACCGAGAATTCAAAATACCGAGATTGAAGATTTAGGGAAGTGCGAGTTTACAGGAAGTATTTTTTTCTTTAGTTATCTACGTTTTTTTTTGTTAAAGAGAGCAACGAATTTTTTTGAGCTTGGCATACTGACTATACACACACATATAGAGGCGAGTAAATCGATGTCGCTCTTATCCCTCATTAATATTAAATACATTTAAATTCAGTAAAAATTCCAAATTTAACCGAAAATTTGTCAATTACCACTTTATAAACTGAGAGGGAGGGTAGATATAATGCACTGCGACCAAAAGAGGTCTCTTGTGCCACCTCACTGGTGAGAAGAATCTCAGAATCTGTGAAGGTTCTAAGAAAGGTATATCTTCCTCCAACTCCTTGTAACTACCCAGGCTTAATTTATAAACTGAGTGTAAACCTAATTATAATTATAATTATGTAATCTTCGCAAAAAGAAAAAGTCTATAAAGAAATGGTGAGCGTAATGTAACGTTGTCCCATGTGACCAGAAACCCATTAAATCAATTTTCTCTTTGTGTGCGTTTTTCCTTCAAACTCAGAATTATGGAAAATACGTATAATTCTCATTAACATTATATAGGTGATAGGAACGTATGTTGTGTGTGTCTTAAATTATTATACACTGTTATCCTGGTTTTAAGTTTTTGTATGCAGATTCTGTAGCAATCGTTTGTCGAATGTAAAATCTAATGCATTCAAAACGTCCTATCTATTTTAGAGAGTACATCATAATTTAGATCCGCCGCGGGGGAGGGGGGCAAGGACATGTCTGATAGAGAAAGTAATTTATTTATATTATATTTGAACTTTTCAGTTTTAAAATATGTTTAAGATGTTCTTACTTAATCAACAAACAACCTTGAATTTAGTTTAAAGCTTCCTCCTACCTAGAGAGATAAGTGTTTCTCTCCTTAAAACCTTTTTCGGATTCTAAACTTGGCACTTCTTCGTGACAGTTCTCTGCTAGACAGTTTTTACTTTCTCATATAGTCGTCAACTTCCCCAAAAAATATAGCGAGCATTCTCTCCTTTATTGTGTTGTGTTTTTTGTGTAGTATGAATAAAATATCTGAAGTCGACAAGTTGAATTGCATGAAGCTTTACAAATATACATATTGCATATAAATATCCTGATAGTATTTGTCAAAAAGGTTCCGAACAAAGTGCAACTTTACAGATTACAGCTCTAACGATTATAATTAAATTTAGTTATAGGACTATTACATTTTTTGAACCATTCACCATTTTTTTGGCTACAAACTATATTATTTTAGAATAGAATAAAATAGTTAAATAGCAAATTTTTTAGGAAAATAATTTACCCGGAAAAGTAGATTTATAAATCGAAAACGGCATTTAAGACTTCCATTAATTTTTTGGTTAAACAATAAATATGTTCATATACACTTTACTTGAAGTTGTTACTCCCACATCTCTTAATGCAGTAAGGGGAAATATTGCTTTCGAGTCAAACTTTCGAAATTGAGTTTTCACCGGAAAGTCAGGCGCCCTGAATATGAAGAAACCAAGTACATGGTCACAGGTCGGAATAGACCAATTACAAATAAGGTGACAATTGGCTGCCACACATTTGAAAATGACCGAGTTTGTGTACCTGGGTTCCCTGGTAAACGCAGATAATGAATAAAGCGAAGGATTGTAGCGGCTAACAGATGCTTCTTTAGGCAAGGCAGGCGAAACTGCGACTTTATAAGATCCTGATCCGCCCAGTCTTAACATACGGATCCGAAACCTGGGCCACATCTAAAATAGATGAGAGAGGCCTCCGAAAGGAAAATATTGCGGCGAATTTTCGGCCCTGTACGTGTGGGACAGGCGTGGAGGTCTCGAACGAATCAGGAGCTGTATGCGCTGTTTAAAGAAATAGACGTGGTCAAATTTATGAAGTTGGCTAGACTTCAGTGGGCTGGACATGTGGTTAGGATGAGGGACGGGGACACTTTGAAAAAGGTATTGAACGAGCACCTCCATGGTGGGGAGGCCGAAGCTGCGTTGAATGGATAATGTTGCTGGTGATGCGAGGACGGTATTGGATATCACGAACTGGAGAGCAGCCGCACAGAACAGAACTGACTGGCGGAAAGTGGTTGAGGAGGCCAAGACTCAGCAATGAGTTGCAGCGACGCTGAATGATGATGAATGAATGAATATGAAGAAAATGTTTTTTAGCAGTTGTCTCTCTGTTTGTGCGTCTTTTAATATCTCCAAAGAACAAAAAAAAAAACATAGGAACTTCAAATTTGAATCAGATACGGAGCATAAGGTTTCGAACAAAATCCATCAACCGGATGTGCTATTTTACTCAATGTTTTTTTTATTCAGTTTTTTTATAATTTTTCTTGAAAATGGCTTCAAGGATTTTCTTTAAACTTCATATACTAACGCACACACACATCCAGGCCTATCACTTTTATTTGTAACATTTTTCTGGGAAAATTTTATTTTACGAGTGCCCTGGATTTTAAAATCTGTTAGTTACGTTTAATTTAAATGGTTGCTTATAAGCTTTCTGACTGAGTTAGCGAGTGTTGCCACGCAAGTCACACTCAAGTGTGTGTATCTGCTACCACTTTTTTTAAAGGTTGTAATTTCAAATAAAATTTGACGATTAAATTGTACTAGTTGAAGTAAGAGAAAGTCGTGTGAATGTTTCCCACCAGATTTTTTTCTTTAAAAAAATTCATTTTTGTAAGGTTCTGGGCTGCCGAGGCGACACTTAGATAGGTGTCTCTCCATAATACCTGTTCAGTGTAATGTTTCGCACGGTGGGCGATAAGAGAACTAAATATCAGTAACAATTCCTTTAAGAAAATTTGTCGCATCACAAGTGAGCTAATTCAGTATTTGATGCAGTTGTGTGAGAGGTATATGTACATATTTATTTTTCTTACACAAGCACTTCTCCTTACCATTATAATTGTTACTAAATCGATTGAAATAGAAAGCAAGGCTGTACGACAATTATACGTTTCAAAATTCAAATAGTACGTTGTAATTCAAATAATGATATTATCTAAGAAATCTTGATCTGACCGAACTAGATAACAAACAACAAACATTAATTTTTTTTTTTTTCCTTCAACTGAACGAAATTTTTATTATAAATGTTAATAATAATAGAGTATAAATATTGGCAGATAATGACAGATGATAAAGTGAAGAAAGAAGTGTTCCATCCTGCAATGTCTGACGTTAAAGTCACCCTGAAGAATGCGCCACTATGGAAACAATTCTATAAAGAAGGCACTGAAATGATAATTACGAAATCTGGGCGGTAAGTTTTTTAAATTTATTTTATTTATTTCATTATTTTATAAAAAAAAAAATATATATATATATTTTTTTTTAAATTTCTTCATTAGAATACAATAATCAATATAACACTGTAAATGGTTTGTTTACTGTGCTTTTGTGCTACTTTTTCTTACTCCTAGCAAGAGGAACTATTATAATCGTGTCAAATTTTCGATATCGAATTATCACAGGAAATACACGTATTTTGGTCCCGTCAGCCCCAAAAAGTGGTTTTTAGAAAATGGTCTCTGTGAGTGTATCTGAACAGCATTGTTCAAAAAATGAAAAATCGCAAAAAGTTAAAACTTGACATTCCTTTTAGATATCACCATGGGATCTGACAGCAAGTTGTCTTTGAAAATTCCTCAATCGGAAGTATCACTTTACTAAATTTTGTTTTTTTTTCCCGCTTTTGCGATTTTCTCAAAAATGGCTCCAGCAATTTTTGTTGGTATATCAAGAGCTACAACTTTTACTTGAAACATTTCTCTGGGGAAATTCATTTAAGGCGGCTTTTGAGGGAGGGTGCGGTTACGTTTTCTTATAAAGCACTGTTGCGGTTTATTATAGAATTCTATTATTTAAATAATATTAATTAAAACTGAATATGTTGCTAACATTCCGAGTTTCAAGAAAATCGGTTAACCGGAAGTACGTTTTTATTTAACCATTTTTTTTTTTTCAATTTTCTGCGTCTATCTCCATAAAAACCCGACGGATTTGATTAAATTTAATATCCTAACTATGAATATAGAGGCCTACCACAGTTTGTTTGAAACATTTTGCTAAGAAAGTTCATTACGAATGTATCAAATTTTCGAAATTGAGTGTTCACCGGAAATACATGTTTTGTGGTTTCTTGAGTACTAAAAAAATGTTGTTAACGTGTAAATATTTATGTACGTAGATAGTCGACGAAGTTTAAAGAAACTCTTTGAAGCCGTTTTCGACGAAATCGCTAATAACTGAAAAAAAAAAAAAACCATTAAGTAAAATCGCACTTCATAAATATTCAAATATATTTTTTTTTAAATAGCGCCAAATAAAACATTTAACCAACATGCTTAGCGTTCCCCTTTCTGACCTATTTCACATACGTCTCTTACAAATATTCTTTCTTAAAGTTAAACTTAGTGATTTTAATTCGTAATTTTTTATATTATAATTTATCATCATATTTAAATAAACTTTGAAATTTTTAAACAATAAAATAAATACATAGAGAGCGATAAAATGTTATAAATAAATGCAAAAGTGGGTTAAGTAACAAGCAACTATGACTTTGGAACGAGTCCGCGGAACTAGCCTCACTTCCAAGCTTGTCTGTTGCCTAGATTTAGTGGACTCCGATATCGAGTCCAATCAGTTCCAGGAATGTAGCCAATGAGTGTGTCCAGGTTGGTATAGGGGTCAGAAATTTGTTATCAAATACACTACTACAACATCAACTACAGCAAACTACTGCCTATTATCAGTTAGTATAGCTCGGCGGCAACTTAGTTGTGACACCTAAACGTGGCTGTTAATCACCAACCATTTTGCCAAAGCTTTCTAGGTAGCTGTGACGTCATGTTAACTCCAACCATAGGTTGTTACAACTAAATTGCCGTACTATACCGATAGGGTGATTATTAAACTGAACTATAAAAATAAGTTCATCTAACGGCATATTCAGCCGGACAAAAATGTAGCAATTAACGTCAAAATATGTACTTAGCACACGACAAATACTACTTTAATTTACTGTTATAATGTAATTATTAGGTTTAGCTGCATTTTCC
This sequence comes from Triatoma infestans, assembly GCA_011037195.1. Classification (NCBI taxonomy): domain Eukaryota; kingdom Metazoa; phylum Arthropoda; class Insecta; order Hemiptera; family Reduviidae; genus Triatoma; species Triatoma infestans. Next base: position 40,930 of record JAAEAF010001637.1, on the reverse strand, counting down.
TTATCAGTTTTTCACATAATTACATTATATAATATGCGATCAGGATGAGTGGTCTGTTATTGGTTCTCTTTCGGCGAAAAAAGAAAATAATATTGTAAAAATGTGTGTTTAAAAAAATAAAGTAAATACTTTAGAATTAAGAAATTTTTACTAAATATTTACTCCTCTTCAATGTTAATAAAACTACTTCTTTGAGAAAAACGCGATTTTCCAGTTGCCCAGATTCCTTCTCAAATGTTTTTCCCGGAAGAAGGTTTCAAACAAAAGTGATAGTTCTCTCTTTGCCTACTTAGTATAACAAGTTTAATGAAACTGATGAAGAAAATCATAGAAAAAGTGAAAAAAAAAAAGAAACTGTTCTGTTAAAACGCACCTCCGGTTAACCGATTTTAACTTTAATCTCGGAATTTTGGCAACACATTTAATTCTAATTTATATCATATAGAAGATGGAATCGTACAATAACTGAAATATCATTTTAATGGAAATCATTAAACCCCATCCACTATTCCCCTAAAATCACCTTTCCCCCGGAAAAATGTTTTAAAAAAAGTCATCATGGACTAAAAGTTTGAAGAAAATCATTGGCACCATTTACGTGAAAATCGCAACAACAAAATATCAAGTCAGCAAAGAAGATACTTCCGGTAGAGGAAGTTTTGACAGATAACTTACTATCGGATCCCATTGTAATACCTAAACAGAATGTCAAGTTTGAACTCTCATAATACTTTCTCTTACCATGAGAATTTATATATAAAATTACAAAATAGAAAATAGAATATTAATATAGAATAAAACAAATACTTGAGCTTAATTTCTGGCTAAAAATAACATAGTGGAAAACGCAGTGGTAGCGCTTTGGACTAGCAACGCGAAGGTCCTGGGTTCGTCCAGCTTGTTGCCCTTAGATTTTTTCTTCCTAGGATCCTCTAACAATTCCAGTGATGGACAGTGTTGTCTGTAACGAGATTACACTGTCCGGAGGCCGGTAGTGCACTGAAAAGGCTCCGATCTTTGGGTAGCTGTATGCCCAGAGGGCTTTGAATAGCATAGGGCTTGGTCCCTCTCCACAGACAATAAATAACAACAATAAATAATAATAATAATAATAAATATGGTGCAATTATTGAAAATAATTTTCATTAACAAGTTTTTTTCTATTTTATTTTTTTTAAGCAGTTCTTTATGTTATAATTTTGGAAAGGCAGAGATTTTATTCCTCATTAAAGTATAGTTAAATAAATTAAATAAGTTATATAAAGTTAAATAAATTCAATATTTAACAAGCATGGAGAAATTTTGATATTCTCTGAGGGCACATGGAACCCATAGGTTGAGCGGCTCTAATTCTTTACTTTTATTTATCTCATAAGTAATACCCATTCAAAGATGTACAATAATTTGTAAACATAAAATGGTTACTAAAGAATTATTTTATTCAACCCCTTAATGTAGCGTGATGTAGTAATAATACTCATACCCATCCTATATTACGGGCGGGATCAAATACATAAAAGAACACTGAAGTTACCATATGCGGATGTGTAACACACATTTCACGCTAAATGTATGAAGGTGTAGCCCAGCCATATGGGCGGGGGTGTAGATATATGTGTATAAGGTTCTGGGTGCGCCGTGTTGAAAAGATGGCGCCTAGTAAATTTACGACTGTAGTTGTTTAAACGTTATTGTTACGGTTGTCTGTGTTAGGTTAGGTTTTTCAAACCTTGTAGTATGCTTGTGATAATCATGACCGGCAAAGGGTAGAAAACAGAAGAAAGTTTTTTTAATTTCTCAAAGTTTTTTTTTACATATTAGAGATATTTTCCGTGATAGCCTGCTTCTTTTGTAGTCATCGACCGGTTTCGGGCGTTCGCCAATCAACAGGATATTTTTGTTAAAATAGTGTGATAAACATAGACTTGCACAGAGCAAATTTAGTTGATGCACTAGTCTTTAAAAACTAACAAACTAAATTTGCATTTAAGTTGCACAAAAACATCCTGATGGTGGGCGAACGCCCGAAAGCGGTCGATGACTACTAAATGAAGCACGCTATCATGGAAAATATCTCTGATGCTTTCCAGCTCTGCGGAACCAACTATAACAACTTTTTTTTTTACACATTGCTTTATTGCGATGTGTCAAATTTTTAAAAATTCAATTTTTACCAGAAAACTGCTTAGAGCCCTGTGAGTCTGGAAAAAATGCTCTTAGCGAACGACCTAAGATCACAGGAAGCTCAAACAATTGGCATTCCGTTTAGACGCCTATCATTGCATCTGACAATAAGGATTTGGTCCAAATCCATCAACCGGATGTGCGACTTCACGGAATGTTTTTTCTGCAGTTTTTCGCCATTTTTTCCAAAAATGACTCCAACAATTGCCTTTAAACTTCGTATGCTATCTATACATATAAATGTCTATCAGTTTTATTTGAAACATTTTTCTGACTAAAATTCTGACTTTAAAGCAAATAATTGAACGGAAGTGTGAATTTCCTGAAATGTTCCCGCCCCCCAGTTTCCGCGCTATTTAGATAACGACTTTCTAGTCTTGGTTCACTAACTATTCATAAAGTAAATCTAGCATTTTGATAAAAAACTAAGATTACCACACATATGTATGACTTGAATCTGGTAACACATCAGATTTTCACTTTGGCGTCTGTACTTACCCAAAATCATCGGGAAGTCTTTATATCTAAAAAAGTTTAGAGACCCCTTAAACAATTAAGGTTAAAATGCTAACAAAATCTCACGCTACTAATTGTTTATTAAAGTTAAAAAATTTGTTAATACCTTTGTTATTTGTTAATAGAAACTACAAAGTTTTTACGTTACTATTGTAATTATTTGTATTATTTACAGAGACCTGTTTTCTTTCTGTACTATTTATCACCACCACCTTTGTATTAATTTGGGGAATTTTACTGCTATTGACGGTGGCATTTGTTTCCTAAAAATTAAATACAATAAGAAATATAAAATATAATGACCAGATTATCCTAAACAGAGAGAGAGAGAGCGATTGACAATAGGAAGATGTTCCACCTCTAAAGTATTTAACTACCTAAAACTCCAGCCATCACAAATCATAGTTTTGCTCATCCTATTGTTCCTACCTATTATTTCCATCCATTACCTAAATCCAATAATTGAAGTCAATCACCTCTTTATTAAGAAAAAAATTCCATTCAGTATTGCTTATTTTTCGGTATGAAACTATTGTTAAGTTACCCGCATAGTTTGGTATTATTTTAGTGTCAAATTTATTATATTTGTGGGAATTCTCCATATTTTTCACCTTGAAAATGACATTCTTATCTTTAATTCTTAAATAATTTGAAAACTTACTAAAATCCGGTATTTTATCCGTCATATTGGTTTTGTTCCTTACCGGTTTAGGATTTTCATCCATCGTCTGAGCAAATTCACCACGTTCGTGTAGAGAGTTCACCTCAACGCAATGTTTCTGTTAGACACACACTTGTTGGTTAAATATATGTGGGAAGGTTATCGTACCTTCCCACATATATATAACCAACAAGCTATGGCGAATAAAATTCCGGATGTTATCCAGCACTGCGGCCCCACCCACATATCAACTTAATAAAATATTTACTATTTAAGGGGAGTATGCCTTTATAGCTCCAGAACTGCATTTGCAGTAATAATCTGTTGCCATCTCGTTGGTTTAGGTCTATCCTACTAGTAGTTTAATCCTTGTATGTTTTCATGTGAATAAATCATATTTTAATGATGCTTTCGTTTGATTCACAACTTGTTATCATAAATACCGCCTAACAACAATAACCATAAATAAAAAATAACCAAGAGAATTTTTGTTGTTTTTCAGTTTCAAAAGAGAATTTCTTAAACTTGGTAAATTAAAAAAAAAAAAACTATGGCGTAACAGTCCATGAAGGGCCCAAGGCTCGCCAGACGACGATTTTTATTGAAGGACGTGTGGTGAGCATGCCATAAGTTTCCTCGCCGTTTAATTCCTTCCTTCGCCTACCTAGAACGCGCAACCAACTGTAACTTTCCACTTTATCTCATGATGCTGGGTCAACACCGACTTTGTCCTCACGACATTTTTGGTAAAGCCTAATAGACACAAGACCTTAGAACTTCCTGAAATGAATATCCCAGGAATTATATTTCAAAAACTTAACTGCAATTATTCGTGAAATGTGAGGGACAACTGAAAAATTGATTTACATAAATACAAAATTTTTAAAAACTACATTTTCGAGTTCAGGTAACCTCGAAAACATGGTCTTTTCGGTGAAAGCCAGTTTAGTTTGATATGATTGCAATATTTCCCCTCACTGCATTATAGAAAAAAAAAAATCTGGTGTGAAACACTCGCACAACTTAATCTTGCTGCAGTTTACAATTTATATTATTTGTCTGTGGGGAGGGACCAAACCCTAGGCTATCCGAAGCCCCACTGGGCCCCTATAGCTACTCCAGAAAAACATCAACAAACCAGGTCTAGAAGAAATATCCAGAACCGAGCCTAATCCATCTAAGATTCACCGCAGTTCGAACAAATCGGACAATAACCTTAAAGGGAAACAATCTAAGCTCTTCCACAGAAATCCTGTTCCGACCAAAGGTACTGAACCTAATTTCCTCACAACTCTGGCAATCTGTCATAAGATGGATGGGTGTTTCCTCCTTTGTCTCACAGTCTCTACGAAATGAACCCGTCTTGAGCCCCAATACGTAGAGATGTCTCCTTAAAGCACGATGTTTAACAGATTTAAGGGACAAATTTTCTTCAAACTTATCATTTTTACTAAATATTTGCTTGTCTTCAATTTTATATTAATTGGAGAATCTAATCTTAATAAAATGACTTTTTTGAAGAAACCATACATTCACCCAACCTCCCCCAAACTTCTTTAAATGAACTTTCTCCAACAAAAGTGATAGGTCTCTCAGTTAGTATAAAAAATTTAATGAAATCCGTCGGTATTTTTCATGGATAAAATTGTAGAAAGCAGAAATAACTTCAGTAAAAACGCTCAGAATTTTTATACTAATTGTAATTATTATTTAGATGACGGAATTGCATAATAATATACTAAAATTTGTATACGAGTGAAACATAATCTCGCCCCCTCCCCCCAAAAAAATCTTAAATAATTTTTTTTTTTAATCGGAAAAATATTTCAAATAAAAGTTGTAGTTTCTTTATATCAGGCGGGCTTAACGTCCAACTACCAAATTAGGTGTCGTGGACGGAGGCGGAAGCATCTACTTTACTGTTAACATTTTTCATACCAATATAAAATTTAACAGTCATACGCGGGACTCGAACTGGGGACCTCCCACTTACAAGTCCATGCTCATAACCACTACACCAACACCCGCCCCCGTAGTTTCTTTATATGGTGTAGTCGATAAACTGTTGAAGCAGTTTTCCAGAAAAAAAATCTCAGAAAACTGAAAAACTGGTCAGTAAAATCGCACTTCCAGTCAATCGATTTTCTTCGAACTCGAAATATTGGCAACATATTTAATTCTATTGATTATTATTTATACGAAATAATTATATAATAAATAGAATTAGCACTTTAGTAGAAAACATAAACCCTATTCTCCAACAAAAGCTCCCTTAAATGAACTTTCCCTATTAAATAAAAGTTGTAGCTCTGTATATGTGAAGTTAATATACCAGGTTTCAAAAAAATCGTTGGGAGCCGCTTGCGAGAAAAGCGTAAAAACTGAAAAAATTCATTCAGTAAAGTGGTATTTGAGGAATCTTGACAGATCTCATGGTGATTCCCACAGAGAATGTCAATTTTGAAGTCCATTTTTCGTATGAATTAATTATATAAAACTACTGCAGTAAAAATTTTCAATTGATTAGAAAACTTTCGAAATCTAACGTTTTTAAAACATAATGTATAAAATTGTAAATAAACAATCAGATGGATTGGAAATTATTATAAATAGATATATTGTATAAGTAGTTAAGTAACTTAAAGTAACGATTTAAAAAAAAAAAGAAGAAGTAATGGACGTAATAATTTGATGAGTAGTTGTGGGAGGAAGAGACAGTGAAACATTTTTAGTTAATGGAAGTTTTGAGTGAGGTTGTTTAAAGATTTTTCCTAAACACACATCGAAAAATAATTTGCAGTTACCCATCAAGTAGTGTAGTAGTGCCGCTGGCGACGACCTCTTCTTGCTAAAAGGTTTGGAGACGTACATAGTATTTTTGTCTGGTAGCCCTATGTACTACTATGTAGTACACACTTTTTACTCACTCCATAGTATCTTTCTACTTACTTTAATTTTGGTAACAGCTTAACTTTGTTACTCTCACTAAATCTATTAATTTCCCTAGTTAAATTACTATCAGTAACAATAGACCATTCTTTAGATCAGATTAATCAATCACATTGAACACTTGGTATAAATCTTGAAAAATATAAATTTGAACTATAGTACCTCTTTTTTTTTCGCTGGGGATTATATTCATAATTTGTGTACTTCTTCCGAAGGTCAATAACCTAAACTTTTAGAAATATATAGACTGATTTTTAATCAAGTGAAGTTAGTAAAGGAAATTGTTTAAAACTTTTACAATTATCTCTTTCCTTTTATTGATTAATGAAAGATATTTAGAGCGAAAGGTATTTTCAGGCATTAGTACCTGTGTGGGTAAAAGATAAGTTTGTTTTTGGAAAAAAAAAATCGTACAATCACATGTTAAAAAAACTTAACTTGTAGAATTTTTATAAACCTGTTATGAGTCGTTTAGTTAATTACTCAAACAAAATTAAAAAAACAGAAGAAAAGAATTTTATAACTCATGAATGGTAATAAGTAGCGTTTTAAATGATATTATAATGACCAAACATTCCGGTAAATTCTGATGTTTTAATTCCAGATCATTTAGTAGATGATTATTCTTCAACTAATTAAAAAAAAAAAAAAAATCAATCAATTTTATCATTCAGTTGACATTACAAACTAACCGGACTTTCTCATCATCTTGTTTAATAAGTCTCATAAATTATTTATTATTTAATCCCAGCACTAAATATCAAGCGATAATCATGATACAATTATAACAAATTTAGTACCAAATTTTTTAGTACAATAACAAATGCTAGGAAATCATATGTTCAAATTCTATAGTCAGCTGATCAAAATTATATCCGTATCCGACGACAACTGAACCTAACCTATTAATACGAACACCTTTAAAAATATTAAGAAGTTAATATTTTTTTTTAGTTTCAACTACAGATGTATAAAGAAGAACAGCATTCGTGGCAGAATTTCGAAATTGAGTTTGTAGATAAAAAAAAAATTGATAAATATCAAATCAAAGACTAAATTGTGATATGAATGTAATATTTCTATAGGATTTACCTACCTGCATGGAACAGTTTGCGGCTCAAATAAGTCCCGCATATCCCGTTATATGTAATTACATAATTATAGTTAATCTTAATCTCGTCAATTCTGCAGATCAACTTTTTTTTAATCTTGTTAATATCAATTGAATTCTAAGAAGTTTACTGATAGAAAGAAGATGATGGTCAAGTAAATGTGAGGTGTATGTTTGTTATTAGTGCTATCCTTAATAGTTAGCAGTGATATTTTCCCAACAGAGTAAAGACACTCTCTCTCAGCTAGTTCATTAATGGTTTGAGAGCCGACTTTCTGGGCGAGGCCCCAATGGTAACCGGCGCCAATGTCTCCACACTTACATATATATACAGACGCGCCAACCGCAATATTCTCACATCAGTTTGCTTAGGGTCTTTGATTTTTTTTTTTTATTTCTTTTTACTAGTTTTGCAAAAAAACACACATCTGTTTTAAAAATAAGTAAATATTGCCTAGACAAGAGTTTAAAAACATATTAAGTTGGACACATTAAGTTGGTACAACCAAAGTATGTAAAACTGAAGTACTGAAATAAAAAAACCGAATTGTTTTTAATTTGAAAAACAGATCGAAGTATCTGTTTAGACCAAGTAGGAAAGAAATTATGTAAATGTATTAAATTTTAGATTTTCGTTTGGCATCATTTGAGTCATTTAACTGTTTCTGATTATATTTACTTTCATCAATATCTTTCTCTAAATTTTTTGATTATGAAAAACTTTTTAATTTTTTTTCATATACTTTTCACTCTACTCGAAAATATCCAAATATTAGGATGTAGCCTACTTATTTCTCCTCCGTTCTCACAAAACTGTTCAAAAATCAATTTTCCTGGAAAGCTTGGAGCCGTTTTGAGGTAATCACGAAAAACTAAGATAAAAAATTGTTAGGTCTTTCATGTGTTGACAAAATTTGACTGAAATGGAGGTATCTAAATGTGATATGAAATTTGAGCATTTCTGCAGATTTTCGTTATATCTTGTTCAGTTCACATGTACACTTACACACACAAAAAAAAGCATTCTTTAAAAAATCAATTTTCCTAGTCGCGGGGCTCAAAACATGCATTTTTGGTGGACTGTTTCGAAAATTTCTTATATCAGTAATAGTAAAAAAAAAGAGTTAAAATGCATGAATAATTCATCAGAAAAATATTAGGTGTTATCAGAAAACTTGATCAGATAAGAAATGCCTTCTTATTTTGCCTGCCATCTCCTACATAGACTTCTTGGATAAGCGATTCTAACGGTTTTTGTAAGCGCTAAAGCCCTGTTGAAACCATTGTCCATAATGGCATGGATATTAGTTGCGATCTATTCCTTTGAAAAGTATTTACTCTGCCCGTTAAAGATGGTAAGAGCGCCTAGTTCGATTTACATGCATCTTCAAAAGAATTGTTAAACCAGTTCAGCGTTTCTATTCTCTCGAAGCCACAGTTGTGGGAAAGGAAGTCTTAGACGAAAAGAGATGCGATGATTATGTGACTGAATCTCGTTGTCCAAAAAATCTTGTAACAACAAGTGGTTGGGCTTCATTATTACTGTTAATAGTATCAGTAGATATTACATTATATAACACTGTAGATACTTTAATGTGAAAAATAACACGAAATATAAATTACAGTGTTGAAAATAAATAATCAAATTTCCAATCGAATAAAACTGGAAAAATGGTGCAACACATTGTTAATTTGAACAAAAGAATTATTTTTTATTTATTTATTAAAAATCTCGATATTTATTATTCGTGTAATAATAATCGATATTGTACAATAATCATGATGTCCACAATTTCCTACTTAAGATATCTATGATATCTTAACATACTAATTAGCATAACCAACTAGTATTTCGATATTTCTGGTATTTTTGCCACTTGTTTCGTTTTCATCGCATGTGCATCTGCCTTCTTCATTTTCTTCACTCATAATAACCAGCCAGCGAACACTATGATTTCTCGATCATTATAAGCCCCTCCTTAAACTACTTTCTCTCACTGCTATTACAATTATAACTGAACAAATTTCTTCAAACTTGGAGTTTTTAATACTTTATTTGCTGAATATATGGTTGGTCCGTAACGCAAGGATAAAATCTTAAGCTGGCTACACCCGTAACTGCATACTTGGACGGTATACATGCGCAGTCGGCTTGTATAGGCATACTTGATCGTTTGTATGAAAAACTTGCACAAGTCAGAAAATGTTAAAACTATCATCCGCGTCATCTTGTTTATGTTTAACTAAACGTGTGTAGCGGACTTGTGCAACCTCTGTGCACGCTAGAGCAAGCGTTTGTTTTACTTTTCGAGTCCATATAACGGCGATATTATTTTATCATTATGTCGGTTTATTTTAGGAAGCGTCACAGAGAAATTATGGGAGAATTTATTCACATTTATGAAAGTGAACACTATTAATTTATTCACACTTAATAAATTAATGTGTGAATAGCTTTTTCGTTTCTTCAGCCATTCTTTACACCACAAAGAACGATTTTTTCGTTGACTTTTTCTTTTGTACATTAAAACAAGAGCAGCTAAAGCGAGCGCGTCGTCTTCGTCCATCGTCGCCATCTTCATGCATCTGCTAACACTCTTCAAGTATACATGAGCCGTGTGGATCACATGTATACTTGCGCAAAAGACCTGTGCATGTATACCGTTCAAGTATGCTGTTACGTGTGTAGCCACCTTAATAACTCCTGGAATTTCTTACCGCCCCCTCCCTCTAATAAAAATGACTTGATAAAACACTGAGCATAATAATACCACTAATAAAATTTAGTTATAAAGTATCCTTCAAAACATACTATTTATAATGCTCTACTTTCTAATGCCTAATCATAATTTATAATAATTCCATTTAGTCATTGAACATATACACATGGTAACATAACCTTATAACCTTCCGCACATATATACAATCAACAAACCAAGAAGTGTCACAAACATTGCGTTGAAATGAACTCTCTAGACGAATTTGGTGCATTTGCTCTGACGATGGATGAAAATCCGAAACCGGTCAGGAACAAAATGAATATGCATGCTATGGCGGATAAAATACCAGATATTTCTAGGTTTTTTAGCATTTTTGCTACCTTTATTTGACTACAATGTAGACCTCCAGGCAGCGCTGACTAACATCAGCCCCCCAACACACATGGATAGATAAATTACCGTTCAGCCTAACATCATAGTTCTCTCAGAAATTCAATAAAATAATAATGTTTCTGGAAAAATTATTGAATATGTGATGGGTCTCCGCAATGCTGGGGATTTTTATCCGCCACAGCATGCATATTTTTGATGTTCCTGACCGTGTATATATAAATATATACAACTCTAGCCCTCTCTCTCTATATATGTGTAGAGAGAGAGTGAGAGAGGGTAGAATTTAAGTATTATGGTACTAAATTCGACTTCTAGTCTTAGCCTTTGGATTTTAATTGATGAATTAATAAGAGTGTATATACGTATATATGCTTAATTGCTTTTTTATCCGGCACCGTCCACGACACCTTGGACGTTATAAGCGTTGGACATTAGGCCCTCCTGAAAAAATACGCAATATATATAGAGAGACAGGGGGGTGAGAGAAAATCTGTGTATATATGGAAAAGAAAATTGGAGAAGGCGTTTAAAGAAAATCGCGGAAATAAAAAAAGAAAACAGTTGCACTTCTGAGTTCCGATTTTATCGGAATATTTGTTTCGATCTAAAATATAGTAGTAATTAAACGGAATATATGTGAATTTTTAAAAAATGGAACTGTTGTAATTTCCTACGTTGATTTTAATGCATTAAAAAATTTTTTTTTTTTGTCTAATGCTTTTTGGGGTTGCAAATACGACGGTGAAAACTCAAGTTCGTAAATTCGAGACCACCACAAATACTTCCACTTACGGTAAAACAAGGGTTTCAGAAAACTTGTGAATAAAAATGTGTTATTAAAAAACTGTTTAATAAAGACTACGTGTCAGTTTACTATATACAACTTTCTTAAGTATAGAAATGCATATTGTCCTTTTAGTATGTTTGTTTGTATGTAATGTACCTACTGCAATTCGTAACGCTTCACAAGAATCTTTCAAAGGTATAACATTTAATAAGACACAACAAGATTTACAAAGACTTAGCTTTGTTGGTTACAATAGTAAAGTGAATACGGGGGTTTGTTGCTTTGTGTGCAGTTTAAAAAAATAAGAAAAAAAGATGAGACAAACAGTTCATGCGCAAATGCAATACAAAGAAAAAATAAGGCTACACTGAGATGTTCGGGATGTACAAATTTTGGTTGGTGATATTAGTTTACCTGTATTTATAATACTGCTATAAGTACTTGGGGGAATCTGGATGTTATTTAGCGCCGCCATTCGTCATTCGAGAGGACTACCTTCTTCTCTTTACCCTGATATTTCGTCACGGTTTTTTCAGTTTCCCCTTTACAACTTCTTCTCCTACAAACTTAGATTTATTTTTTTGTGACCATAACATAACGTAGAAGAGAAGAGTAGTTAAAAAAAAAATAAAAAAATCTTGTGAAGACAAGACTGTGACGATATTATCTATTTGGTATCTGTATCCCAGATGGGACAAGATAGTGAGGTACACACACATATATATGTATATATATATATATATATATACAGTTTTGAATGTCAGAGATCGTAGTACCGCCGTAGTGGTTACAATTTTCTTAACAGAGGCGGTCTTGTCTGATGATGAGCCGGCCACACAAGGGGGCGCCACAAGGCGGCACTACACTAGGGCGCCTGCCTCATTACTTCAACATACTGCGCACGCCATACTCATACACAGACACACAAACATAACCTCTTTTACACTATTTATTTGTCCATATGAGAGTCTGTGTTCAAAACACTAAGTTTATGTTCTAAATGGGTAATGTACAAGATATACATTAAAATAAAGTATTACACTCAACACTGGTAGTCCCAGAATTATGTTTAAATTAATCAGTATTTTATACATAATATATATATAAAATTCTCGACAAAATGAAACACACTACTTGTATATGAAAAGTCCCCGTTCATTTTTTTTTTTTAATTTCGCTACATTTAACCTCTGATATTTATTAACATGGAATAAATGCTATCATTCATGCAAAATGTTATGACATTTTAACTTTTTAAATTCTTTTAGCATACTTCTTGTTAATGCAAAGTTTAAAGTGCATTTAGTAGATGGGTTCATAGCACCCAACTTTTTTTCAACCGAATAGAAAACTTCTTTTTAATAAAATATGGATAAAGGTGTAATTTCTCTGGAAAATTATATATATACTCACTATAAAAGGAATTCTTAACAGAAAATTTTTTTATAAATAAAAAAATCTGATGTGAAACACTCACACAACTTTCTCTTAATGTAGTTTACAACCTTTTGACAAATTTTAAATTAGTATATAAAATTTAATGAAATTCGCCGATATTTATATGGAGAAAATCGCGAAAACTGAATAAACTGTTCCATAAAAATGCACTTCCGGTTTACTAATTTTCGTGAAATTCGGAATTTTGGCAATCTATTTGTTTCTAATTAATTTTATTTAGATGGTAGAATTGTATAATCAACTGAGACAACACTTTAGAAGAAATCCTAACCCTACCCCTCCCCCAAAAGTGCCCTTAAATAAATTTTTCCAGAGAAATGTTTCATGTAAAAGTTGTAGATCCTTGTATGTGTAGTTGATATTCCAAGTTTAAAGTAAATCGTTGGAGTCATTTTTGAAAAAAAAAAACCGCATAAATGTGAAAAAAAAAAAACATTCAGTAAAGTGGTACTTCCGGTCGAGGAGTTTTGACAAATAACTTACCTTGGTGATTTGTAAATGGTATTATATCAATTTTGAAATTTCTGGGATTTTTTGTTTTTGGAATTATGCTGTTCACATACCTACATACACACACACATCATTTTCTAAAAACCACTTTTTTGAATTCACAGGACCTTAAAACGTGTATTTCCGATGAAAATTCGATATCGAAAATTTGTCACGATTATAATACTTCCTCTTACTAGGGACTAAGAGAAAGTAAAAAGCCAAACAATTCTATAGATTGCAGATAACTAAACTGTTCCCCCTCCAAACTTGTAAAATTATAGAATTTTGATGTGAAACATTATTAGTTATCCTGAATATTACACTTATTTTACAATATAGGTTATGGATTTAATAGTGAGATTTAATACTGTTGGTTCGTTGAACATTAATTGCTACATGTGTAACCATTTTGTAGATTACCAAGTCAATTAAGTCAACAAAAGCCTAATTTCAAATAAACTCTCACAATTTTCTGGATTTTTTTTTTTAAACAAAACTGGATAATATTTCAAAGTTTAAAGAAAATCATTTTTAGCTCTGTTTTGCGAGAATATTGCGGAAAAACTTATTTAAGTGGCTTGTCGGATTAGTAGATTCTCTTCAACTTCCGGAAATCTAGCAGAGCAGTTGATGGACCTCATTATTATTGTACAGATGATAGAACTAGAGATAGTAATGAAGTTGCACTTTAGATGAAAGCTCAAGGTTGTTGTTCCACCTATCAACATCGAAAATTAAATATGCCTAGAAAAATGATTCCAATCAATGTGTGATACACCAAAAGTTGACAAACAATAATTAAATTAACAAACAATAGTAAAGTTAAACGTCGCCAATAACCGCTACAGTTGAAGTGACGCTAAATAAAAACAAATAAAAAATAGTAAAGTTAAAGTAAAAAAGTAAAGTTAAAGTAAAGTTAAAGAAAAAAATCTTTGAAAAAACATTCAGTAAAGTCGCACTTCCGGTTGCAATAATATATTTGGACACCGATACTATATGTATATAAATTGTATCTAAGCGAATAAGCTGTTTGAACTTCATGTACTTTTTAAGACTTGATTACGTTTAATTACTTATTGAAAGATTTTGAAGCAATTATTCATACGATTTCTTTTTTTTTAATTTAATCCGCGTCAACATCTATGGTCATTAGCGCCCGGAGCATTCTCATACAATGCTGACGTCCGGACAGTGTTCTCTCGTTTCAGACAACTCTGTCCATCACCGGACAGTGAGCTGTAGAGGCTCCTAGGAAGAAAAAAATCTAAGGGTAGCACTGGACTCGAACCCTGGATCTCCGCGTGGGAGTCCTACGCGCCAACCACTTAGCTAATCCCTTCCCTATACGAAAATTTGATACGATCGCAAGAACTAAATAAATAAGAATTTCTATGATCTAAGGTTTTGTAGATAGCCATGAATTTAATTCTGTCGATGGATCTTACATTTGGCTTGATTGATAACTCTTATCAGTTCACGGTCCTCATACATTATAATTTTTGAAGGATAATAGTTTTGAATCGATTTCTAACAAGCTGTCATTGACAGCCGCATTAGTTTCCCCCTGGAAACTAATTATTATCGAATGCTAAAAACTTTAATCTTGATGAAACTTTCTAATAATCTTTAACTTGGACATAATGATAGAATCATTTTTACATCACAATTAGATTAAAAAAACCGGAAATATATATATATATATATTTTTTGCTTAAATAATTGTTAACAAGATCATTTTCAAACGGGAGATAATTCTTAGTGGTACTAAAAGTAAATGATAAATGATATTTCCAACAAGTTAAAAGATAATTGATAACCATAAAACAGACTAGTTATCAACGCCATCTAAAATGATGGTGATTATATATTTTTGTGTGTAGGTATATACAACAACATTGTTGTCATGAGCTGCTAAAAAACAAACAATAATTTAGTTTTTCTATTTTTTTTTTTGTTTGTATGTCTGAAAGATAGTTTTTCTGAACAAGGTAAGAAAGGAAGATGAGAGGGGAAAAAATGAAAAGGAAAGTAGGGAAAAAAAAAAGAAATTGGGAAGACAGAAGTGAAGTCAATTAGCAGGATGTTGAGGATGTTGGTGGCTATTGGGATGGAAGGTAGAAGGTAGTGGGGTTGTGTGTGAGCTTGAAGGGTGGTCCAGTGGCGCCTCATGCTGCTACACCTCCTCCGGCTCCGCATCTCTCAACTCAACAATACAACAATTATTCTACACCCTTCTTCATCTTCTTCAACTTCTTAGTTTCTTACCCTGCGGCCTCTAGCACTCTCAGCTTTCACTCCCACCTCTTCCCAATCCATCCACTACAACTTTCAGCGTTTTTTTTTTATGAATATTTTAAACTCATTGTACAATATCCACAGCTGAATCACCTGTTCTACTGATAGATTTTCCTTGACAAGCCCAAATTATAAAATAATTTCCGGCTTTATAATTATTTACTTTTGTGTATAGATTTTAGATACATAACGTTCTCTCCAATGTTAACGTCTATAGAGTCTTTAGGGGAGAGGGAACTTGTATGAATCTTTCGTTAACTCCTTTAAATTATAATTATTTTTTTTTTTTACTTTCTCTTACTCTTCTTAGTAAGAGGAAGTATTATAATCGTGTCAAATTTTTGATATCGATTTTTCACCGGAAATATCCATTTTGAGGTCTCTTGAGATCAAAAAATGGTTTTTAGCAAATGTTCTGTGTGTATTTGTGTATGTCCAATTTACTGAATAGTATCTACAATTTTTTCGCAATTTTCTCGAATTTAAACTTGGTATATTACCTATACAAACAAAGCTCTGCAATTTTTATTTAAAGCATTTTTCCAGGAAAATGCAATTAAGGGCACTTTTGGGAGTGGGGTAGCGTTAGGATGTCCTCTAAAGTGCTATTTGTTTATTACACAATTCTATCATCTAAATAATATGAATTAGAACTAAATATGTTGTTGAAATTCCGAATTTGAAGAGAATCAGATGACCGGAAGTGCGTTTTTTCTGAAAAGTATTTTTCAATTTTCTGTTATTTTTCTAAAACGGCTCCAACGATTTTTTTTTAAAACTAAGTATGTGAACTACACATATAGAGAGCTACTTACTTTTATTTGAAAAATTTTGCGAGTGAACTCATTTAAGGCTAAATTAAATACTTAAGTTTGCATCTAAAGTGCTATCCTTAGTTGATATACAATTCTACCATCTAGACAGAATTAATTAGAAAATATATAGATTGCCAAAATTCCGAGTTTCAAGAAAATTAGTAAACCGGAAGTGTGTTTTTACTGAACAGTTTTTTTTTCCAGTTTTTGTGGTTTTCTCCATAAAAACACCGACGAATTCCATTAAATTTGGTATAGTAACTATAAAGTTTGTCAATTACAATTTTGTAAAGTACAGTTAGAGAAAGTTGTGTGAGTGCTTCGCTCCAGATTTTTTTTTACTTTCGCTTATGACAGTTTTTTGACGCCCGAAACTTCACAGAAGAAATTTTTTGTTCCAGCTTTTTTGGATTTTCTCGAAAAAAGGAGTCCATAACCATTTCCTTCTACAAACTTCGTACGATCCCATCGGATATCCCACCCCCCTAAAGTGCTAGTTGAAAAATGCTGCACAGTTCTGTTAATCATTTAATCCAGATAAGAATTGAATATATTTAGAAAATAACAAGTTTTAAGAAAATCCAAACACCAGAAATGGGAGTTTGCAAAATGGTTTTTTCTATCAGTTTAATGCGCTTTTCTTGTTAAATGACTCAAAATATTTTCCAAAGAACTTGTATACATTCGACAACAAATAAAACTAATTAGTTTTATTTCTAACGTTTTTCCGAAAACATATTGATTTTTGGGGGTGGAGGTTCTGATGGAACGAGACTTTAGGATTCGCTTTTAGTATCAGTCAGTTCAGTTGCGTTCACCATCTGGTAGGAGCATTGGTGAAAATTCCGAGTTTTAAGCAAATTTGTCAATCTGAACTATGTGAGTGTTTCGCACATCTTTAATTTAAATTCATTAGTTGTTTCCAATACATTTAATTATATTGGGTATATTAAAAAATTACCGTTTTCCAATAAAAAAATCAATTTTTATTACCTTTATGATTTTTTTTTTTAATGTTTAAAATATAGCACATTTTGTTTGTTTACCATCTTTCTACCAGCAGTTGGATCCCTCGCTGATACCATTATTTGGGTATGGAATCAAAAAACACTTCCACTCTGGTTTCAACTTCGTAGAAGGTATAATTTTCTTCTGGAGTGGAAATATGCCATAGGCCGAATGCAGCTAAGTTTGGACTATAGGTTGGGTAGATATAAAAGAATCAGAGATATTTTCCTCTCGGTAAATGATATATAAGGTAGAACGCGACATGTCTAAAAATATGTAAATATCCCTTGGTCGTACTAAAGTCCGCTAGGGCTCGAGGAAAAGGAATTGACATTTACAATACACAAACTTTCAACTAATAAAAGACAATACTCTCGAATAATCATTAAAAAAAATAATAAAATAAGAAATAAGTTGACAATAGATTAAATAAAGCAAAAAAGAAAATAAAAATTAGAAACCAAAAATCTAGCACAGAAATTCAATTATGAAATTTTATTTAAAAATTAAATTTTTCAATAATTGAAATAATCTCTCTATCTTCTATATGTTTGGTAAAATTTGTGATAATATTCGACAGAATTTTCTAAATAAATACTTAAATATTTAAGTAGTTGGTTTACGAAGATGGGCTATATTTCATTTTGTTTTTGTTTTTTTCTACTACAAAAGGAGTTCTATGAGAAGTAGCTCAAAGTATTAAATTAATATCACTGCTGGGAGGAAAATCTTTATTTTTAGTTCAACCGTTCATTCAATAATAGTGGTGCATTACACCCACCACCACCAGTGGGTGGGGGCAAAAAAAAAAGAAAGTTGTGTGAGTGATTCACGCCAGGTTTTTTTTTTTTTAATATCTCTTCCCTAAGGAGCTGAGATATAATAGAAATATATAGAAAATATAAAATTTTATTCTCTGTGCTTAATGTTTAAAACTTCCCATTGAAACCTCCCCATTCCTGTCAACAAACCGAAATTAAAACTAACCTATTGTATTCCAACACGATTACAGTTTTCATATAGAAAATTCTATCAGAATATTTGCAGAATTTTTAAAACAATTTGTTCATTATCAACACCTAGAAATGTCAAGGAAATCATTGAAGAAAATGCAATTACTAAATTTGAAGTTTTTTTGCGACTTAAATAATAAATATTATTTTTGCTGTAATATTTGTAACAATGAAGATACAAGTGTCCCAGAGAATTGACAGAAATGTAGATTTATAATACACTACTATAAAATGCGTGTAGTGTATCATTGTTAGTTTTATTATAAGTATGTGTGAAATTAAAAGAAACGCCGAGTGCTGGTGGGAGTTAATATTATTTAACAACAAAAACAAGTGTGTTGTCATCACAATGTTAAATAGATGTGTAGTAGTGGTCAAGGCGTTTCTGTCTGAATTCCTGCGTGTCTAAAAGAGTGATTCAAACACAATGTTGGTAATTCTCTCTCTATTGCTCACTCTTTCTTTGACTAGTTCTCAGACACACACTCAAAAGTGTGTCTAGCCGTGAGTGTATTTATTGTCTGTGTGTGTATGATGTAAAAGAGAGTGTAATGAAGGTGTTAGCATAGACTTGAGACTACCTGGTGCCCCCATCTATCACTGTATGGACCATGTTTACCCTGGGGGGTCTCTACTTGATTATACACATTAGGTTGCCCACACTCACCGTACTTTATTTCGCTCCCCTCCACTATTGCATGTAAGTTTGTTTTACAAGACAAGGCGAGACGAGACGAGAATCAACTGGGGAAGAAGAAGGAGAAGCGAGAGCCTGATCAGTCGTCCCGTCATACTCTTCCCACAATCTAATGGGAGGTCCCTCTAACACCGTTCTATTTTCGCAATTACCACACAAAAACAGCAGGTGGTCCAAAAGGCCAAACCTTCTTCAATCATTGTTTTACATCTAGTGGCCCACCCCAACACTAAACCATCATCCTATTATATCATCTTCTGTTGTATTTTTTTTGGACTTGGTCTCTTCACAACTACTAACTATACAATCTTTCTACTAACTACATACTTGTTCCAATCACCGTCATCATCTACAGCTTGCGTTGCTCCATTCTATCTATCTATCTTTTATTAAATAATTGTATCTTGTTAGTGTTCGAGATCCATAGTTGATGATTCAATCGCTACATATTTATGACTAACAAAATGATTCATATTTTACACTATTTTAATTTTTTCTTAAATACTTATAATAAAAAAAATTACACTTTTTTTAAATGACTTATAATTCCCGTTACAAGCTTTAAATTAAGTCTAATGTTTTGTTTGCACATAGTTTACTGTTAATTTTAGATCAAGTAAAGTGGCAACATACTCCTTGTTCTTCGTAAAGGCCACTTTCCTGAATGGTATCTCAACCTAACATTGATGTCCCCAAAACTCACACAAAATACTTAGAGAATGCAGAGGTGGTTGATTGGTATATGGTGTCTACTTCGGCTTAGCTTACCCGCAACCTATTCGAATATTATATCTATATTCTTTAAAAAATTTTCTTTGACACTCAAAAAACGTCTCAATAGAACTTTTGAATCGTAGTGTATTTGGTTTAGATTTTTGTATTGATGAACTAGATTTTCGATATATTATCTAAACTCAAATAGTTTAGTTAGCCGAAAAACTATTCGACAGAAGAAAACCAAGAAATGTTTTAGGGAAGAGATTCAATAATTTTTCGAGGAAAGATATATTTTTGGGAAGGGGTGGAGAAGTCTTGTATCAATAATAAAATGAATTTTTGGAACCATTATCTCAAAAATAAATGAGCGATAAGCCATCTTTTGGGAGACAGACAATTGGAAAAAGTTATCTTATGGTAGGTATTATTGCAGAAGAAAATATTTTTATGTGATGGCCAAAATTGAATATATTCTTCAATCTAGCCTCCTATATTCGCCAGTGCACTGCAGAAAAACTTTTGCATAGTGTTGAATCGGGATTTATCTTGTTGGCCTAGGATGTTCACAGAAATTCTAAGATCTGAAAGTAGTGGTTAGACCACTATGATTCCACCCCTATGTTTGGTTGGTAACTATAGTAACTATATAAGCAAGTTGATATAAACAAGTTTTACAAATTCCTTCAAATTTTAAAAATAAAAAACTTCATTTAAAAATTTTCTATGTAACAAAAGGTTGTAAATTAAGTTCAGTATAGATTTGTTTTATACCCCTGGTCGAAAAAAATGTTTACAACTCTATTTCTCCTTTCCTATGGGGGGGGAGAATTCGTCTCTTTTACCAAGCCCAATTAAAAATGAATAGACGGACAGGTTGACAGTCCAAAATTTATGTTTGACCTAGTAGTTGTTTTAAAGAAAGGAATGAGGCAAACGGTGATTGGTACAAACGCAAAATTAATACAGATGTTATGAAACTTAGTTTAAAAAGATATACAATTTCAGAAGAAGTACTGTGATGATTGCGTATCTGTGTTCGTGATGTTATAATCTTGAATAATTTTCAATGATTAGTAATATCAATAGGTATATAATTTTAATAAAAGAAAAGCATTTCATATACACAAAATAAATATATTAGGGATAATTTGTCAATGAAATATTTCTCAAGGCTTTAAAGGATTTCAGGTTTATTAACTTTTGCAAAAAAAGCAATTTGGGGTCAGAGTTTCGTCAAAGCCCTAATGCTTGGTCCAGGACAAATGTATAAGCTAAAAAATGTTCGATAAGAATTTGGTTTAATAAGCATTTTGATGATGAATTGCGAACCATCAATTCTGTCTGACTTCTTTTCATTTGTAGAATTAACAGCGCCGAAGTTTTTCAAAATAATTTTAGTATACTACATCTTTGCAGTAGCAGGTGAATATAAATGTGCTAATAGATCCTTTGCGCTGTTTATTCACTACTCTGTTTTGCGCTGTTTGGAGCGCTTGAATGAATTTTATTTCTTGCAGGCAAAAGTTTTGATGAAGTTCGAAGCACACCTTCTATCTTGATTATATTAAATAACTAATCTATGATTAAATTGCAAATGGTAAAATGGTAAAGAAACTGAAAAAAATCTTAATTTTTTTTTTTTTCATGTGCAGAAGAATGTTTCCATCACTGAGACTGGGTCTTTCTGGGTTAGAAGAAGATGGTCGTTACTTTGTCCTACTAGAGACAGCTTTATCGGATGGCCATCGATATAAATTTTCCACTTCGGAATGGTCGATTGTTGGTACTGCAGAGCCTCAAACACATTCATCCACACGGCTTTACATACATCCAGATTCTCCTGCAACTGGTTCCACATGGATGTCACAGGACGTTCTATTCCACCGTGTTAAACTCACTAACAATACCTTGGATAGGTCGGGAAATGTAAGTTTCATTTACAGTTTTTTTTGTTAACATATTGGGGGTACTTGCACTTAGCTTCAAGGGAATAAATTAAGATAAAAATGGAATTCATACTTGCCAAGAATACTTCTTAAAATCCTTTTTTAGTTCCAAAAGAAAGTAATCATTAGAGTTCTTATTTGATATTTAGCCTTGCTAAGAGAAAAGTTAACAAATGACAGATTTAGGAATTAAATAGAAATTTGATTGTTCTTACTTACTCCAACGATTTTTGCAGTTATCAAATAATTTTCCAATTATACTGGACATAGGAAGTCTAAATAACTTTTAAGAATTGTGATGTGTGAAACTTGCCTAAAATATTGAAGTTCACTAAAATCTATTTTCTCGAGAAAAGATTTCAGAATGAGAGCCTTCATTTGTTTAATTTAATACATATACCAGGTGTCAATGAGTATTAGTTTTGAATGTGTTCTCCATTGTTCGTTTTTGCATAATATAATTAGCGTAGATCAAACATAAATTTATTTCAGTACTCTGACCAGTTTAAAAATGACTTCTGGCGAGAACTTGAGTTTTCAAATCTGATAATTCGACAAATATTTTTTTAGATACAGACAGACAATTCAATATCGTGATTATTGTATCTATAATCTGTTGAATTTATTTAGTCAATGAAAATTGGTATTATCACAAATAATAATAAATTTAGAATGTTGGTATCTGCAGAGCCTCAACAGAGTATCATAGATCGTAATTCCTAGATTTAATTTTAGAGGAAATCATAAATATATGCTTATCATATCTAGATATCTGCTTTAACTAATAATTTTTTTATTTTCAGTTGGTTCTTACATCAATGCATAAATACCAACCAAGGATACATATAATAAAGGCCTCGGATATTCTCGCGCTACACTGGAGTCCCACCGTTACTTTCACATTTCCTGAAACAGAATTCATAGCCGTCACTGCTTATCAGGTATATTTTTTGTTAAATAAATCGCTTAACTTGAACATGTCTGAATTTCCATTCACGCATGAAATAAATGGATATGAGAATAAATGGAAATGGCTTCCTTGCGGTTAACTTTGTCATGTGTATGAAGTTGTGTGTAACTTGGAAGGAATATAAATGGAGGTAAATATGTGTTGGTGGCGGTTTACACATGCGAGTATGCCCGATTGTGCAGACAAAACTACTTCTTAGAACTTGAGAGTAGCCTATGTATTTTGAGTTTTAGTATATGTGTTGTTCTTAAAGTAAGGTCCCGAAAGCAGCCAAATCCATTCCCATGGTAAAAAGTTATACTTTATACTTACTACATTAATTTTTCTTACAGAATGAAAAAATCACCAAATTAAAGATCGATAATAATCCTTTTGCTAAAGGATTTCGAGAGAATGGCCAAGCTAGAACGAAGAGAAAACTGCAAACACTAGAGAATACAGACGTAAAGAAAGATGAAACGTATGTGGAAACTGACTGCCATCTAGATGAGACAAAAAAACACTGTGAAACCACAAATAATCACGATAGTGATAGCGGAGTCTCTGTTGGTTCGGTGACCCCACCATTAGAAGAACCTAGTCAACAACAGGAATGCAATAAAAGCAGAAGAGAACGATATCCTGCGATTAGTATTTCCGATGTTCCTCAGCCAACTTTCTACCATCCACACACCTTTTGGCCAGTAACTCCGTTACTGTTTCAATCATATCCTCCAACACCTTATCATCACCATACACCGCACACATATCCAGTATACCCTCCCCCACCATTTCCAATACCAGTTCCTTTTTCTTACCACAATCCTCATTCCTCTGACACTGGTCTTATTGATCTCAGCATTAGATCGGCTGAATATTCAGCTCGCAGTAAACATTAGACTATGAGATTATATTTTCTGTTACCAAAGAAGTAAAAAAAAATCTATATAATTTGTAAATAATTTATTATGTAAATTAATGTAAAGTTTATTTTATAAAAAGAGATATATATATTTTTGTTTTTCTATATGTATGTAGTATTTATTTTCTTACCTTATTTTAATAAAGCTGAAAATTTCAATTAACATAAAACAAAGACCCATTCTGCGGAATAATGGATAGCTGAAGCAATTAGTCATATAAGAACACACTGAACTTTCACAAGACAACGACATTTGCAAGCAACAAATGCAATATTAAATAAAAATTAAAATTTTTCAAAAACCAAAAACTAATAAGTATAATAACTGTTGCATTACATCAGTCTAGGTCAGACTCTTCAATATTCAGCAATTACAAAGAATTTCTGTGCATTAATTCTCATCAAAGAAGCTTAGCTCAGAATTCGTTTTGATATGAGTGAAAAGTTTGGATTTTAATGCAGGCTTAAAATTGGGAAAACAACAAGCAGTAGCGAATTCTGATTGCAAATGTTATAAACACGGCGATTCAGCCAAGTGCTGAATCCCTCCCCAATAAAAATCCTAATCTCCTGGTTGGGAGCTGTTCCCAGGTTTCCCGGATTGTTCAAGGGAAATTGCGCCATAAATTTAGGTTAGTTTTATATTTTGTTGTCTCTATATTCTAGAAAAACTTTATGCAAAGTGGCTAGACTACTTCCTTCTACGGCGAAACCTTGTAGTTAGAAATCTCAATTTCGAAAATTGATGAATGCAATTTTTCCATTTTCTTCGTCAAATTCAAATGGATTCCATTTTCGTTTTTCAAAGTCAAATGATTTTGAATAAATGATATTTAAACTTACAAAGTATACTGTGAAAAGAAACTTTACAGAAAATAAGTCTTAATTTACATCTTGGTTATTTTTATTTGAAAGTAATGACCATTCAACAATCTATCATTAAACAAAATAATTCTAAGTGTCTGTTGGTCCAGAAAAGTCCTTATATTGTTTTAATGATAAGTTATTCATGATTATAACTGGAGATGAAACATTTCAATCAAAAAAGTGGATTCTCGTTGTTGAAGGAAAATGCTCAAAATTTGCCTCTTCACCTGGGAAAAATGTGTCTTGATTTGTTATATCTTGAAATTCATCACCTACGCATCAAATTATTATAATAATTAATACAGTTAAAGCAAAATAAGATTGCTAGTACTAATAGAATTTTATCTAATCAAACATTTATTTTTTATTATCTAACCTGACATTGGAGGACTGGGCGACATTTCATGAACATTATGAGTCACTGGAAAGCTAAAATTGCCTGCCATTGGCTCAAACATTGGTTGGTATTCTTCAGCCAATGGTGAATTTGTTATATCGGTGGTAAATTGAAACTGATCTAAGCCTTCATTTTCTTCATCAATGCTGAATAAAGACGTCGTACCTCTTTGGGAAATATATTGGGTATTATTAGCACTGTCAAATGACGCAAACATCTGTGACGGGTGTGTCGTTTTAGGGCAGCTCAGTTGTTCTGGCTGCTTATAAGGGATGTTTTTTCTACTTAATGGATAATTAGATCTTTCGAAAAGTTCTCCTTTTACTGGTCTATATTGATTAGGACAAAATTGTTTTCTATAATCTTGATTTTCAGCTGATGTAGCATTCCTTTGGCTAAAACTTTCAGGTCTTTGTAGGACACTAGAATTTTTCATTCCTTGATGGACATCCATGTATGGTGGCGATCTATTACGCCTACTAGATGATGCACAATAGCTTAAGGGTGGTCTGCGAAAATACTTGTTTCTTGCATCATATCTTGGTTTATATTTTTTAAAGTAGGGTTGTGATGTCGGCAACTTATTAAATGACTTTTGTCCAATTATCGTAGTTTTATGTTTCTGGGAATCCTCTATAAATAACTGTTCTCCATAATTTTTTCGATTACTGCATGTAGAATCTTGCCTTTCTGTATTTCCAAAATTAGGAAGCCGATGTTGAGAAAGTGAATAATTATTTAGTGATGAAAAAGGTTGTGTATTACTGCTCCAATGATGATCTGAAGAAACAGATGGCAAAGACCAAGCAGGCGTTCCAATGCAATGGGCAGTATTAGTTGTATCTGTTTGACGAGTTTGAGAACATTTACTTCTATTGAAATCTGCCTCATGCATCTCGTAACGACGATTAGATGAGATACCAGACTCATTATGTATGGCCATATTAGATTGTTTTTGATTAACCGTACTGGTCTGTCCTTCACTGTCATCATCTTCAGTCATATTGTTCAGAGCGGACGAGGGATAAATAGGAGCGAAAGGATCTCCATATCCATCCCGTAAATAGTTTCGTTCGCATATTCTGTCTATACACTTGTCAAGCTCAACGTCATTCAAATCCACATGCGTACCGGAGGTTGTTGGTTGATAAACAAAGAGTTCATTATTTGGTTCTTGTTCACAAATTTTATAATTATTATTAAAAGATGAAGTACCAGTTTCCACAAATCGTCTACTTTTTGACCAGTTATTAATAAATAGTGGTAAATTTTCTTTATTTGAGATCATCTTCAACCTAAAATAATTGTCAAAAAATATCATAAAATATTCAACATAATAAGCAGAGAATAATGCTGGTGTTAGTTACAGAACACCACATAATTATATTTCTTACCGAGACGCCTGTCTAATTTTAGTATCATCCTTAGAACTTTGATAAGGTATGTTAACGCGTTCATCATTTTTCGCTGGTTGTTTTCTTTGGAATAAAGATTGATTTTTTAATTTTTGCGAGTTTAACAAATTCAAATTATCATTGGCCGCTCTGTTTAAACAAATATTTATCAGTCAACCAAATTAACAATACCAGATTTTAAAAAAAACTAGAAAACTAATTATACAGAAAAGTTTTCACATGCTTTTATCATAAACCATATCTTTCATTATTGACAAATTAATTAATATTTCAGAGATTTTCCGTGGTAGCCTGCTTCATTTTGTGGTCATCGACCGGTTTCGGGCGTTCGCCCATCTTCAGGATGCGTTTTTCAGACAGTGTGACAACACAGACTTGCACAGAGCAACTTAGTTTCACACTAACTGAAGCAGGCTACCACGGAAAATTGCTTTCCAGCTCTGCGGAACCAACTACCACAACAAATAATTAATATTTAGTTGTAAATATAGAAAGTAATAAGAAAGATCAGAGAACAGAAAAGAAAATGTTTTTTCTTCTGAGACCTAAAAAGTAGTATTTAGAAACGCTGTGTGTGTGTGTATGTGTGTGTACGCCGTAACTCATAAACGAAAAATCATAAGAAAGGACGAAATCATATTCCGTCAGGAATTATGGCATTTTCCATTTTGTTTGCGATATTTTTTGAAAAAAATTTCAATTTAACTTCATACATTTCTACAAACATTAAGTTAAAAAACTTTTATTTGAAACAATCGACTTTGGAATAGTCGATTGTTGGTACGGCCCCAAACACATTCATCCATAAAGCTTTACATACATATATCCAAATTCTGTGGCAACTGGTTCCGCATGGGTGTTACAGGATGTTCTGTTCCATCGAGTAAACTCACTAGCAATACCTTGGGTAGGTCTGAAAATGTAGGTTTCATTTACAGATTTTTGTTGATAAGATATTGGGAGTAATTTCACTTAATTTCAGAGGAATCAATTAAGATGAACATGAAATTGACAAGAAAGACTACTTACAAGAAAAATTCTTAAAATCCTTCTTCAATTCCTAAAGAAAATAGCATTTGAGTTCTTATTTGATATTTCCTTTAAGAATTTTCCTGATTTTGGGCGTTTTCGGGAAAGCGACAGCAGATTCTCACTAAGTGCTATTACAGTAAATTATGGATTTACCGTGTAAGGAGAATTAAATGTGTCTGAGTAAAATCGGTTAACCATAAGTGTGACTTTACTGAAAGTATTTTAACTTTACACGATTTCTCTAAAACTCTATCAATGGGAAGTTTGGTATATATCTGCACACACACACACACACACACACACACTATATATATATTCGATAGTTACAGTGGACAGGTATTAAGGGCAGGTTGGACAGGTATTAAATACTGTTATACTGTTGCAATGAGTGAGAAAATAGGGTTCTGCAAGGATTTTACAGACTGATATAGAAAGTGGTAGCGTGAGTGGCAAACTGAATTGACAAAGTGTTGGTGATGATGATTGTTGTCTTGAAGACTGTGTGCACACGACTGAATTGTAGACTGATTGTTTGACACCAGTGATCCCTTATATATCCTTTTAGATACTTCCCCTACCTACTACTTACGCCTCATCTGACGTAGCGGATGATGTAGCAGCTGGGTGAATTGCCATATGATTTTTTTTGTTGCAGGCAAGATATGCTGCCAGTAAACCATTAAATTATGTAACTTGTTTGCTCTGTATTTCTAAACGGAGATTTGATGTAAATGTGATTTTTCAATTTTAGATTATGACATTTTACATTCATCCATACACATAAACCAATCCCACAAAACAAACAGAACTTAATACAGGTATTTGAGATGAAAACTATACGAAAATTGGACATAATCGTAATATAAACACTTATAGCAATAATAGGATTAGAATAAACAAGAATCTAAACTATATAAATAGAAATAAATATTGCTGCACATACAATTCAAACTGAGAAAGTTCCATATCAGAAGCAGGGCTTGAAGAGGAAACTGTTTTCTTCTTTTCTTCGTTTTTCGGTGACCGTTCCAGAAGCTCGTCTACATCAAACCTATAATATTTACATAACATAAAAATAGTTATTAAGGAAAATTTGTAACTTTTTTAATGTCAAACGGAAGAATGACGTTATCGTTGTCAACCTAATAGTTTTTTTTATTTTATTTTATTTAAGGCGCCTCAACATCTGTGGTTATTTGCGCTCGAAGCCTTTTCAGTGCACTGCCGGCCTCCGGATAGTTTCTCCCGTTACAGACAACACTGTCCATCACCGGACAGTGAGCTGTAGGGGCTCCTAGGAAGAGAAAATCTAAGGGTAGCACGGCTGGATTCGAACCGGGATCTCCGCGTTGCTAGTCCAGCGCGCTACAATTGAGCTAATCCCTTCTTTAATAATTGGTTGGTTCCGCAGAGCTGGAAAGTATCAGAGACATTTTCCGTGGTAGCCTGCTTCATTTTGTGGTCATCGACCGGTTTCGGGCGTTCGCCCATCTTCAGGATGCGTTTGTCAGACAGTGTGACTAACACAGACCAAATTCAGTTTATACACTCCATTCTATTTTATTTTTCATGCTAATAAAGATTCTCGACCGATCTAATAATAACTAAAGGAGATCTCGAGGAGCGGTCAATAAAATGCACACTTTTTTTAAAAATCTTTTCCAACGTTTCGACAAATTTATTGTCTTCTTCAGGGATCCGTACAACAATCAAACAAAAAGGAATACTACTAATAATAATAACAACATAATCTTAATATAGATAATAATAATACGAAATATTTAATAATAAGAAATTATTTCTTTATTATTATTATTATTATTATCTATATTAAGATTATGATTATGATTATTATTATTATTCCCTTTTGTTTGATTGTTGTACAGATCCCTGAAGAAGACAATAAATTTGTCGAAACGTTTGAAAAGATTTTAAAAAAAAAGTGTGCATTTTATTGACCGCTTCTCGAGATCTCCTTTAGTTTTTATTTTTCATTATATTTCTATTTCTATTATAGAAATTGCTCTGTGCAAGTCTGTGTTATCACACGCACAGACAAGCAGAAATTGCTCTGTGCTGTCTGTCTGACAAACGCATCCTGAAGATGGGCGAATGCCTGAAACGGTCGATGACCACAAAATGAAGCAGGCTACCACGGAAAATGTCTCTGAAACCTAATAGTTGTTTGCCGAAAAAGCTTTGAATAAGAGTTGATTATTTCAAAGACAATATATTCAAGATATAAAAAACTGAAGCCAATAGTTAAGATCGTCCCTAGCAATCGCGGGGCGCCATTAAAAATATACTTAACGATTTTTTTTAAAATATACTTAATGTTTCTATAATATTGATAATAAATAAATTAAATAAGGCATTTCCTTTTACATACAATTACATTAATAATAGTAATAAAATAATAAAACTATAGAGATTTTTCTATAATAAGTATAAGTTTAATAGTACAGTAAGTATAAATATAAGGATAGTGATTAAGAACAATTAAAAAGAATTTATTTATATAAAGTTCATTTCATGCGAAATACTTAATAGTCAACATCAAATCCGTTATCAATATCTCTGGTTTTAGTGTTCCCGCCTATTTAATTTCCAGAAATATAATGTAAAGCTGACATGTTTTGAACTTTATTTCTTACTTTTATGCCTTGATAAAGACAATATATTTGTCGAAACGTTGGCAAAAATATAAGTTTTTTCATTTTAAAAAAAAGACCGAATCTCACTATTCTTAGCCATCATTTAAGAAGGCTCGAGAAGAATCTTCCGTATTAATTATTCTTCTATGAAACATATAAATATACTGGCTTCAGTAAAAACTTCATTACAACTATTAAAAGAACGCGCTAATCATTTTGCATACAATTTCTCTATAAAACAGATCAGATTTTTCCTCCATTATGTACGTATAAATAAAATGAAATATGTGTTGTAAAAAATATATTAATTTTAGAAAAATCTATGAGAGATAAGCTAAATACTTATCTTCTAAAAACTGATTATAATCGATATCTGTATCAAAAAACTTCAAGTGGTTTAAAGAATTAGTTAAATATATTAAAAACAATACAAGAGCGTACATACCATAATGATTATATAACTACTTCTTAATAGTATATAGAATGGTACATAACTTAGAATAATCTAAAATTTTATTTATTCCTGGGTCAGGGTAGACTTTGAAGAAAATTTGCTGAACTGGTTAATAGTTTCAAACGAAGTCATAAAATTTGAAATTATTTGATTTAGCTGGATGCAAAATTTCTTTTTTTCATTTTTTTTTAATTCTGTAACTTTATTATACATATTTTCTAATACGTAAATAAAAAAACAAGAAGCGCAGGGCCCCTGGCAAGTGCCCCAGTTCTAACTATATAGTGTTCGAAAAATATTTTAAAAAAATATGTGAAAAACAGACTGTAAACTTTACCCTAAATTTTGTGAAGAATTCTTTGTTAATGCGGGAATTACTTTATCTCCATCCTTAAAGTTATTATTGTTATTTGGTTTATTGTCTTTGGCGAATTTATTAGATATCATTTCAAAATGTAGTTTTGAATGAATTTTAGTATTTATGGTATTAGTTTCTTCTTCTACTAAGTTCTGTGATTCTTCAAAGATTACATTTCTATCATCTATATGATTATTATTATTACAAATTTGTTGTTCTTGATTTTCTGAAATTTATACAAATTTAATTTAGATGGAATACAGATTTTTACAAATAGAAACTAAATATAATGATAATTTCAATGTCATACTTTTTTCTATTGAAGTTTCACTAAAACATTGATTGTTTAACTCGTTTTCATTATTTCTTGTCTCCAATTTTTCATTAAGTGAGCAACTTTGATCATTATGAACGTTAATATCTTTCAATGAATTCTGATCAATATCATTGCCGCTGTTATCCTTATTCTTGCAAATACCATCATCAGTGCTTTCTAAAGATATATCATCATCAAGTGATTGTTCTGTATCAATATTTAAAAGCAAATCTTCGTTTAATATTTCTTCTATATTTGTTCTTTTATCTAAAGAATAGAAAAGGTTGTCAATTAACTTTTAACTTGTGAAAATAAATTTGATAACATTTAAGTCATTAGGCTTACCTATATGTTCATTATTTACGATTATTTTCTCACCCAATATTTGAGTTTTCCCATTTAATAGCTCATTCTGATTGGGTAATTTCTCAAAATTTTGTAAGGCAAGAGGGCAGTCTACTTTTCTGCAGTTTTCATTAGGGATATCTCTATTTTCAACAGGATTGTTTTCGGTGGCTCTTTTTAAATTTTCCTTGTTTTCATCACACATTTCAGTAACAGTAGTTTTGGGACAAATATATCCTTTATTATCTTGACTTTTTTTAGTAGGTTCAAGTATGCTTACATCTCTCATTTCAATAGAATTTTCTAGAGACTGGGAATTATGTGGCATAAAAAGAGGATAAAAACATTTCTTATTCAATTGAGTCTTTTCTTCTATAGGCTCTTCAACAGTAGGACAATTAAAAATACTGTTTGGCGACAACATAATTGGTTTCCGTTCAAATAACATTTTACTTCCGCCTTTGAATTCATTAAGCAATACATTACTATTTCCACTATGACTGGGCTGTGGTTCTCCTTTAATATGATCAATTTTTTTAAAAACGGGATCTAACTGTTTAGAACTATTACCACAAATCACACTTTTATTAAATGAAGAAATACCAGAATCTGACCAATCTTCATCGTCGGTATCACTAATGCAGTAGGTATCAATTTGTTTGCAAATGTCATCATTCATATCAGAGCCGTAAGTACTATAATCGGACTGTTGTGTAGAAAGTGCTGGAGCAGATTTTATATTCTTCTGTGGTTCATAATCACATGAAAAATAATGTGATCTACCATGAATATCTTGAGTACTAGTCACTTCATTTTCTTCGTCCAGTAAAGTCTCTGTATGACGTAATATTTTGCTTCTTTTTGGTAAAAAGGAATACTGTTCTAAACTGTGTTGAATCTGTTTTTTAGCCTGCTGAAAAACAATATTTATACAATACAAAGTGGAGAATTTTAATATTATGTTTTGTAGTAAATTTAAAGATACCTTATTATCCTTGGGAGGCTTCTTATTATTCACATTACTCATTTTATTACTATCTCCTTTGATGTTTGCTTTAACTGTTTTAATCTATCATAATACATTAAATTCTCATTAAATATAAAATAAATTTAGGATAAAATTATAGTAAAAAATGAAATTTTTAAAATAATATAATTTAAAAATAAAATTGTTTTACTTGTTTCACTGGTTTTACATTATTAACAGGGTGACAATTGACTGGTTGTTTTACTGCTGCTCCTCCAATGATTTTATAAGTATATTTAACATCAATGCCGACTAAATGAAGATAATGTTATTTTAAAACAAACATTCAAGTGATTGGCAATGCTGGATAGTATCTATGGTTTTATCCGTCGGAGCACATGGCTTCATTTTGTTGGTTCTGGCCTGATTCGGATTCGCATCCATCGCCAGAATAAGGCTTATCAACTCTCTACATGAACGAACAAAATGAAGCATGCTAAGGGACAGATAAAATTATAAGAAGCATACTTATTTAAAAAAAAAAAAAAGAAGTCACTTACCCAATGACTCACTAATTAAATGGACAATGAATTCATTAACATTTTCTTGGTGTCTTAATGAGACATGAAACTGGAATTCACCGCAATGAGCAAGTATCGCTTGGTCACTATGGACAACATAGTACCATTCTTTATTAGAATAAACAGATAATATTCTAAAGAAAAATTATCATTATTAACCATTAAATAATATTTACCAGATTTTCTCTTTTTTCAATAAGCAATTATTTGAATCAGCAACTAATAAACTACATCTATGTAAAGTGTTTCCATATTGTACTTCAAAAGCGTTCAATATTTTAAGCATTATTAAAATTTTTTTATCACTGCTGTTATAAGAGACGTCAATTTCATATTTGGGAATTTTTGCGGCTGCTTCTTGAAGCTGATTGCCCATGGGTGGTTTTCGATTTATAATCTATATTTATATAAATAAATTAATAAAACATAAGATACTCAGAAAAACTACTTTGTGGAAAAAATGACAATTATTTGATATTAGGTAGGTAATACAAGTGGATGTACAGAGGGAATGGTAACAATGCAAATACTTCAGAGAGTGGGAATGGACTCAAAATGTTCAAGGTTCAAACGTTGCAATAACCAAATTGGATATGTAATCTTTGGTACGTTGCGACCTGAGGAGATAGTATCGCAGAATGATCTGGTGTTGAAAGCTCTGAAACTTCTTAAGGAGGAGGGGTTCACCTACTAGAAACTATGGGGGATGGCACAATAAGCCTTTGTTGGCTGTAGTGCCGAGGTATAACCCACCCGCAGTTGATAATAATAATAATAGGAAGCATACTAAGACGGATAAACATGCCAAGACTTTCACTTGTACACTGCTACATTTAATGGAGACCACATACAATATACCACTAGGGCACACAAAGGAACCTAATATGATCTTTAGGTGGCAGTGGATTTTAAAACCACTCGCTATAAATTTACGATGTACAAAATGAAATCTATTGCGATTTGGACTTAGTAACATTTTACATACAATGTCAGTAACATACCAATAGAAATGAATAAGTGATTAGGTCGTTTGTTTAAAGGTCGTTGACTTGCCCTTTTAATGAGCCTAGGAGTATGTGAGCCAGCTACTTCTTCATGGAACGACATAAACTACTTTTTCCAACACCCACACAATACACAAAATGTCTGCAGAGCTTTCTATAAGCCATATTTGCTAGTGTGCAATTACTACGGTAACATACTAAGCTTTATGCAGCACGGCAACGACACCAATAGCGACACTTAAGTAATTCAAGAATAAAATAAAAATATTCTTGATTATTCCATTATCTTAGTAATAAATTTGTCAGTCAATCGTGACAAAAATTTAGCCAATAATGATGTAACATTGTAATAAAGTAATAAATGATTTACTCTTTCTAAATCTCGAGGATCACTTTCCAAAATCGCTTGAAATGTAGTTTTATTTGCTGATACAAGCAATGGTGCTAGAGCAGAACCAATTCCAGGCAGCTGTCGACAAACATATGGAGAATTTTCCCATAACCGAGCTCGTACACATTTATGTAATATCAAAGTATTGGCCAATGCTTGATAGTGATTTCTTGGCCATAAATAAAGTGATAAACCTAGTGATAAAAAAATTCATGTAGTATTCGCTTGTCTTTAAATTAGTTAAAAAATATTCGTTATAAAATTTAAACAACTGCACTGATTATTCACCATTTAATAGCCTTTGGGCTAATCTAATTATTTTTGCAGCTTCTTGTTTAAGTGAAAAGTCTCCAATTTGTAATGCTCCTAGTACTGATTGTATCAAGCTGCAACAAAATAGCACAATACATACATATAGAACAATGCATACATATTGGTTTTTTATATACTGGATATTAAGCAAATGAATTGAATTGAAATAATACATTAAAGAATGGAAGCAAAATAAAGAGCTTTATATATTCTTGATAGAATAGAACAATCGGTAAACTGAGACTGAATTAACAGCTAAATTAAAATTAATTTGTTTTGGTTATCCTTTATTTATAACTATATTTAATGAAAAATAGAAATCTAATATAAGATTAAAAAACAACTATTACCAATTAGTTTTCATTTGTTTTGTTTTAACTTTTCCTTGTAATGGAAATCTAATAAATTCTTGTTCTTTATGATTGTTCATTAAGTTTAATATACTTTTCTCATTTGTTCTCAATTGTATTTCTTCAAATTCATGACATTGTGAAAGAATATCAAGCATTTCAGATAAATTTTCAGTACCTTTAACCTGTAGATAAAAATTGAGTCTATTATATAGTTCAGGTAAGCTTGGTGAGTCAAATACATAATTCTTTGTTGGGTTAAAATTAATAACAAATAATTCCTCTTTTTAACTATATATTTTCACACTTCAAAAAACATGAGTATCTAACTAAAGACGTCATGTTTAGGTGAATTATCATTTTACCAATTTACTATATTTATTTATTTTATACATACGGGGTTGTACCCCATTTATAGTTAATTATTTTGTCATCAAACATGTACGAAACATAGACAAACTACAGATATAAAAGAATAACAAAAGTAGAACATATAAAATAACAAAAAATAGAATGTATAAAAAGTATGAATATAAAAATAATAGTATTTAGACATATAAACATTATACAGATGTATATACAAATACAACAAACAAAAACATATACAAACATAAAGGGACAATATAGTAAAAGTACATAAAACTTTGAATTTAATAATAAGCATAACCAATTAGAAACTAAGTAAAAGGGAGAGCGTAAAAAATAAAAGAGATAAATGAATCTGAATTTATAGATGAACAATATACTATTTAATACATAACTAATGTAACAAATCTATTCTAAATGAAAATATCTAGTAATAACTAATTAATGACTACTGCTGGCAAATGCAATAACTTTCATAATGCTGGCAGGAAGAAACTATATTCATCAGAAATACTGTTTTCAAGGGACATAAGTCTAGGTATAGGAGAGGATTGGGAATAATTTGTTGAATGATAAGATTTAAAAAACACATGTTTATAACGAGCATCTATTGCAGGAACATGGAAATGATTAATTCCAGCAATTCATGACAATCTATATAATGATGTATAAGTTTGACGAGGAAAATAAGGTCTGCTCTTCGCCTTCTGAATGAGTGAGTGCTCAAATTAAGGGAACACAACACATCAGAATAAGGTAATCTTTAAGTTGATGAACCTATCATTTTAGCAATCCTTCTAAGAAACCTATGTTGCTCCCGTACAATAGTATCAATGTGAATTTTATAATATGGAGTCCAAACTGGAGAAGCAAATTCAAGTCGTGGATGAACCAAATGCAAATACAGTCTTAAAACACTGAAGGGATTTCTAAAAGAAGTGGAATTCCTAAAGATAAAACCCATAAATGTACAGTTATTTCAAATTCTAATCATTAATCCACTGTAAATAATACATAGTAAATTGCTAAAATGATAAGATAATTCCCCAGGATGAAGATGACCATGTTAGGTGCTTTTTAAAATATATAAATATAAGTTAAACTACAGGAGTTATCAGTCTATTATAAATATTTGGAATACATCATCTAAGAAAGAACACAAGTAGTTTCATAAACTGCCGCTAGATGGTGAGAGTGCTTAGATACAATAAACTAATTACTATGATGGTATTTTCTCAGGAATCCAAATCAAAAGTTGAGAATAACTTTTGTGATATTATTCAGATAACTTGAACCCTAATTTCAATCATAAATAATGTTTTTAATTGAACTGAAAATTAAATATAATTTATTAAATCTTATGGTAAAGATGTATAAAATGTAAAATTACCTTCATAAATATTTTCATAGTCTCAAATGCTAAATAATATTTCGCCATAAGTTTTCCATTTTCTGTTGGTTCTACATTATAAGCCATATCAGTAGTAAGAATTAGCTGATAACTTTCTAATGCATGAAGTTCTCTGAGACACATATCTTAAAGATACAAAAAAATATATTAGAAAATAAATTTATGGTCTCTGCAAAGACTGAAACGTGACTCACTGTTAATTACCCATTATGACCTTACAGATGTATTCAATTTCAAATATGAACATACATATGAAATGAAAACAAATCACTTTTTACCTTGTAATCTGGCCTCTACTTCCTTTGATGATAAACCAACTGGTATTCCATAATGTTTGGGATTTTTAAGCGCTCTTACATAAAGGTAAGTAGATTTAATCCAGTTCATGGCCACCACAATATCGGTTATAGTTCCCAAAACGATTTCAGCATTCAAATGTTCCACTAAATGACGATGTAAAGTGCTTTCAATCATCTCTCGACCATGCACCAATTTTTCATATTTCTCCTGCAAATATTAATTATTATATGCTATATTTAGTGTCAAAGAAAATGAAAATTGTAGGTTACAGAGAGGGCAATGTAAGGAGCATTTCTGGGCATTGGACAGAAAAGTTAAAGCGAGTAGTGGCTAGTCCAGCCGCCCGCTTAAAAATAGCTCTTGACCGCTAACAGCTCTCATTCAAACGCCATTCGAACAATCATCAACACTCAACGATCATCGTTCTTGTATGTTACTCTGTCAGTCAGTCCTTCAATCTCTTTTCACGCTACCATATTCTCACTATAAATTATATAGTGCATTCTAATTAAAGTCCTAACAGTGTTGTAGATTTAATCCACAGCAAAGCAGTATAATGTAAACAGTGTTCAGTAAGTCAATCATCTCTCAATTTAAGTTTTTCTCTTCTAGCCAACCTCCTCGTGTACATAGCCACCATTACAGTACACATATCCAACTTCCAAATAGCAAATGAACATGGATTATAATTTTTTGAGTGGTATTAGAACTAAGAAGAGACATTTTTCGTAGGCAGTGTGTTAACAGACTTGCACAGAGCAAATTCAGTTTACACACCCTGCTTCAGTTTACTCTTAGAGTGTGTAAACTGAATTTGCTCTGTGCAAGTCTGTGTCATCACTCGATCAGACAAACGCATCCTGAAGATTGGGCGAATGCCCAATCACGAAGAAGCTATCCCGAAAAATGGCTCTGATGCTTTCCAGCTCTGCGGAACTGACCACCACAAATATTAGAACTATTTTGTATACTATAATGGTAAAAAACAAACAAAAAAGAAACAACAATTTTTCGATAAGAAATAATTGTTGAAATGTGGATGGGCCCGCAATGCTGGATAACATCTGGTATTTTGTCCGTCGAAGCATACATATTCATTTTGTTCCTGACCAGTTTCGGATTTTCATCCATTGTCAGAGCAAATTCACCAAGTTCGTGTAGAGAGTTCACTTCAAACAGAACACTTGAACAGAAACATTATGTTGAAATGAACTCTCTTCACGAACTTGATGAATTTGCTCTGACGATGGTTGAAACTCCGAAACCGGTCAGGAACAATGAATCATGCTACGACGTATAAAATACCAGAAGAAATTAACTATTTATTATCTTTAATGAAGTTTTATTCATGTTCAAAATATAGTCCATTGTGATTGTCTGTTGTAAGCCATCTTTCTAACATCTAATAGATCCCTCGCTAATACCATTCCTTAGGTCTGGAATCAAAAAACTCCTGCATGCCAGTTTAAACTTCAGTGAAGTTATTAATTTACTCACGCAAAAAAGTGTACGACGACCGAAACAAAAAGTGAACGAATAAAGCTAAATCTGGACTAGAGGGTGTGAGAAGTTATCAATGCCATCAAATTTTTTAATTTTTTCTTTAGATGGGAAGTGGTGTGTAGCCGGACGTTATCTTGCTTCTATGTAGTATGTTCACCAACCGCAAATACTATTTGACCGCGATCCAACCATTCTCAAGATTTCGCCAATAAATCCACTTCGCATCATATGTCACTATGGTTTTATAGAAGCGCATGTCAGATGGATTTATTTTAAATAAGGTGCCAAGTGTCCATTCTTTTTGCGACCTGCTGAGGTGTAAATTCAAGCGGTACTACCCTACATCTCCTTTTTACCTTTCCCATAGTATGTTGTTTTGCGGAATGTGTTACATACAGGTTGTATGTGAACAGACTAACTCAAAAAACGTAAAATCGCAACATGTTAAAACTTGACTTCCGTTTAGGGAAAAGAAGAGGATGTGATGGAAGGTTTCTGTAAAAATGCCTATTTATGTGGATTTTTCAGTGCTTGCGAATTTTTTGAAAGCGGTTCCAACGATAAATATTGCAACAAGTGATAGACCTATCACTATCATTTGAAAACGTTCTTCTATAAAATTTGATTTTATAGGGGTTTTGAGGGAGAGGGTGACATATAGCTTCCCTTTAAAATACCATTTCAGTATATTTTGAGATTCTAACACCACTGCAATTTATTAATAATTAAATTTGTTGCAGGTAATTAAATCCCGGGACAAAAGAAAATCAATTGACCGAAAGTGCGTCTTTACTAAATAATTTTTACTGTTTTAAGCGATTTTCTGTTTAAAGTCGCCCAAGGGTTCCTTTAAACTTTAAACTGGTATACTGACTACTCGTATATTCAGATGAAGTCATACTATCTCAAAAGTGTTCTTTTTTTTTATAGTATTGGTTCCACCACTTACACAATATTGAAGACAATTCAAGATTTAATAAAAAATCCGTTTGAAGAAAACTAGTCAATTTCAACTACGCAATCCATGCTCATTAGGAAAGGTATTTGTGAGTTACCTAACATCTCTTGATAGTTATTTTAATTTTGCATATATAAAACGAGACGCATATAAACAATAGTTCATCAGTATAATTTAAACACTTTGCATATAAAAATGTCATCATTTTTATTGCATATAATATTATGTTTGCTTCAACAGTTTCTGATTAGTAGTGGCCAATGATTTGTGATGACATTTGTACGCATGCGTGGCCTTTGACTGGTACTTGTGATTAATTTGAATGTTGTTGAAACGCTCTTTTGATCTTTTTAAAATTACTGGTGTGAAAAATTTACTTGTCTTTCTCTTGTTTCAATTAATAGAATTTAATTAATAAATTTTCTCTGATTTTTAATATTCAATGCAATATTAATTTATAAACGTTTAGTTGGGTTCGCATGAAAAATTTATGGTAGGGATTGATTATAAATGGATACCTGAACGGAGTTATGTATGTGGCAGTCCCCTCTGTTTCAACCCAATGCTTGTAGATTCACTTTAAATTTAAACCTGTCAAAGAGGATTCCCTCGGAACTCCCTAAAATAATTTTTTTTTTCGGAAACATGTTTTAAATAAAAATGATACGTTCTTAGCTGTACAGTTATCATTCCTAGTTTAAAGAACATTGTTTATAGCCATTTCCAAATCGTATACTGAACATTAGAGGAAGATTATTGCTCCTCTAGAACCCTAAAGAGATATTTCATTTTACCAAAAAAATATTTCAAATAAAATAGATTGGTATTTATATGTATAGAAAGTATACGAAGTTTTAAGATAATCATTGAAGAAATATTCGAGAAAATCGTGAAAAACTGAAATAGGTTGGTTCGGTCGGCTCCCTTGAGGGATTAACTTGCCTCGATATTTTGTAACTTGGTAAATTTTTCGCCACATATTTCCACGCCTTCTCGCCTTATCTTTATCACGCGCCTATTCCGCCGCGGTAAGTACGCCGCCATCTCTTAGTGCCGTTGACACGTCATTTCCGCCACTAATCGTTTCTGAGGAAGCTGTCATTGCTCCCCCAACCCTGCACCTCCTCTCATCCATCCCTTTTTTCTATTTCGCCATCTGGCCACACTGGTTCCCCCCTACTTCCTATGCCGACCAGTCCCCTGTTTCCGTCCTCTCCATTCAATTGCTCTCTAGATCTCGCCTGTGTAGGGTGTTCTCCGCTTCTTACTAGAGCAATATATTTCACCTTATTTTTCGCCTTCGTATTTCGCCG